>OX393580.1:51067229-51340097 GCA_947652605.1 Elmis aenea | reverse complement strand
ACAATTGTATTCATGTAAAGAGGCGATGGATAAACTGTTCCTGTGATATACAAATCAATAATTAAAATTGTTTAGAAATAGTCGCTCAAGGAACATATGTATTAACTAAAGCACGGTATTTTTAGGAAATTAGTAAAAATTAAAACCAGCTCATTGAAAGACATATGCAAAAACAATTGTATTCATGTAAAGAGGCAATGGATAAACTGTTCCTGTCATATACAAATCAATAATTAAAATTGTTTAGAAATAGTCGCTCAAGGAACATATGTATTAACTAAAGCACGGTATTTTTAGGAAATTATTAAAAATTAAAACCAGCTCATTGAAAGACATATGCAAAACAATTGTATTCATGTAAAGAGGCGATGGATAAACTGTTCCTGTGATATACAAATCAATAATTAAAATTGTTTCGAAATAGTCGCTCAAGGAACATATGTATTAACTAAAGCACGGTATTTTTAGGAAATTATTAAAAATTAAAACCAGCTCATTGAAAGACATATGCAAAACAATTGTATTCATGTAAAGAGGCGATGGATATACTGTTCCTGTCATATACAAATCAATAATTAAAATTGTTTCGAAATAGTCGCTCAAGGAACATATGTATTAACTAAAGCACGGTATTTTTAGGAAATTATTAAAAATTAAAACCAGCTCATTGAAAGACATATGCAAAACAATTGTATTCATGTAAAGAGGCGATGGATAAACTGTTCCTGTGATATACAAATCAATAATTAAAATTGTTTAGAAATAGTCGCTCAAGGAACATATGTATTAACTAAAGCACGGTATTTTTAGGAAATTATTAAAAATTAAAACCAGCTCATTGAAAGACATATGCAAAACAATTGTATTCATGTAAAGAGGCGATGGATAAACTGTTCCTGTGATATACATACAAATCAATAATTAAAATTGTTCAGAAATAGTCGCTCAAAGAACATATGTATTAACTAATGCACGGTATTTTTAGGAAATTATTAAAAATTAAAACCAGCTCATTGAAAGACATATGCAAAACAATTGTATTCCTGTAAAGAGGCGATGGATAAACTGTTCCTGTGATATACAAATCAATAATTAAAATTGTTTAGAAATAGTCGCTCAAGGAACATATGTATTAACTAAAGCACGGTATTTTTAGGAAATTATTAAAAATTAAAACCAGCTCATTGAAAGACATATGCAAAACAATTGTATTCCTGTAAAGAGGCGATGGATAAACTGTTCCTGTGATATACAAATCAATAATTAAAATTGTTTCGAAATAGTCGCTCAAGGAACATATGTATTAACTAAAGCACGGTATTTTTAGGAAATTATTAAAAATTAAAACCAGCTTATTGAAAGACATATGCAAAACAATTTTATTCATGTAAAGAGGCGATGGATAAACTGTTCCTGTGATATACAAATCAATAATTAAAATTGTTTAGAAATAGTCGCTCAAGGAACATATGTATTAACTAAAGCACGGTATTTTTAGGAAATTATTAAAAATTAAAACCAGCTCATTGAAAGACATATGCAAAACAATTGTATTCATGTAAAGAGGCGATGGATAAACTGTTCCTGTGATATACAAATCAATAATTAAAATTGTTCAGAAATAGTCGCTCAAGGAACATATGTATTAACTAAAGCACGGTATTTTTAGGAAATTATTAAAAATTAAAACCAGCTCATTGAAAGACATATGCAAAACAATTTTATTCATGTAAAGAGGCGATGGATAAACTGTTCCTGTGATATACAAATCAATAATTAAAATTGTTTAGAAATAGTCGCTCAAGGAACATATGTATTAACTAAAGCACGGTATTTTTAGGAAATTATTAAAAATTAAAACCAGCTCATTGAAAGACATATGCAAAACAATTGTATTCCTGTAAAGAGGCGATGGATAAACTGTTTCTGTGATATACAAATCAATAATTAAAATTGTTCAGAAATAGTCGCTCAAGGAACATATGTATTAACTAAAGCACGGTATTTTTAGGAAATTATTAAAAATTAAAACCAGCTCATTGAAAGACATATGCAAAACAATTGTATTCATGTAAAGAGGCGATAGATAAACTGTTCCTGTCATATACAAATCAATAATTAAAATTGTTTAGAAATAGTCGCTCAAGGAACATATGTATTAACTAAAGCACGGTATTTTTAGGAAATTATTAAAAATTAAAACCAGCTCATTGAAAGACATATGCAAAACAATTGTATTCATGTAAAGAGGCGATGGATAAACTGTTCCTGTGATATACAAATCAATAATTAAAATTGTTTAGAAATAGTCGCTCAAGGAACATATGTATTAACTAAAGCACGGTATTTTTAGGAAATTATTAAAAATTAAAACCAGCTCATTGAAAGACATATGCAAAACAATTGTATTCATGTAAAGAGGCGATGGATAAACTGTTCCTGTGATATACAAATCAATAATTAAAATTGTTTCGAAATAGTCGCTCAAGGAACATATGTATTAACTAAAGCACGGTATTTTTAGGAAATTATTAAAAATTAAAACCAGCTCATTGAAAGACATATGCAAAACAATTGTATTCATGTAAAGAGGCGATGGATAAACTGTTCCTGTCATATACAAATCAATAATTAAAATTGTTTAGAAATAGTCGCTCAAGGAACATATGTATTAACTAAAGCACGGTATTTTTAGGAAATTATTAAGAATTAAAACCAGCTCATTGAAAGACATATGCAAAACAATTGTATTCATGTGAAGAGGCGATGGATAAACTGTTCCTGTGATATACAAATCAATAATTAAAATTTTTTAGAAATAGTCGCTCAAGGAACATATGTATTAACTAAAGCACGGTATTTTTAGGAAATTATTAAAAATTAAAACCAGCTCATTGAAAGACATATGCAAAACAATTGTATTCATGTAAAGAAGCGATGGATAAACTTTTCCTGTGATATACAAATCAATAATTAAAATTGTTTAGAAATAGTCGCTCAAGGAACATATGTATTAACTAAAGCACGGTATTTTTAGGAAATTATTAAAAATTAAAACCAGCTCATTGAAAGACATATGCAAAACAATTGTATTCATGTAAAGAGGCGATGGATAAACTGTTCCTGTGATATACAAATCAATAATTAAAATTGTTCAGAAATAGTCGCTCAAGGAACATATGTACTGTGACGTACCGTACTTGGCTCAGTATTATTAAAAGTCCTTATGCTTTTTTACTTATTTTCTTTTATACTGAGTACGGTAGTTCTGGTGAATTCGCGAAGTTGCTTAAACGACGTTATGGCTCATGATCGTCATATTTTAGTGTAGGACCCTGCTACGTTGTGTTTCCATAGCGAACTCCAGTATTTAGAACAGCTATAGGTTTATTAGACAGTAAATAAAACAAACAAGATGTTGTAGATTTTGTTTATTATTTAAAGTTTCATTACGTAGATAATTGTCACATATAAGGAATTATTATTCGTAGTTATTTCGTGGATAATTCTCACATATTAGGGATGATTATTAGGCAAGGTTATTTCGTGGATGGTTGTCACATATTAGGAATTATTATGTGGTTAGTTCGTGGATGGTTGTCACATATTAGGAATTGTTAGGGTTAGGTTATTTCGTGTATTATTGTCACATATTAGGAATTATTATTGGAGATTCAGGGTGGTTGTCACATTTAAGGTTTTATTATTGGTTTCGGAGTGGGTGATTTTTGGTATTCGTAATTAGAGGTTTTATGAGGCATCGTATGGCGGACTGATTGGGAAATGGTGGATTATTATGGGACGTGTAATATGGTAGTTGTGAGATTTCGCGATTCTAGGTTGTATCAGTGATTGTAAGGAGGATTAATTAAGGAGTGGTGAATTGTTATTTAAGATGGTGCAGTTGGGAATATTATTGCGCAATCGGGTCGTTAATGCGGGGTTGTCCGGTGGATTAATTGCGAAGGCATTGGGTTTTAAATTTACGGAGGGCCGAAAAATATCACGCAATTTGTTACTAATAAAAATACACGTTTGTTAAGGTGACTAACGGAGTTCCCTGCCTTACAAATTGCTTTGTGGAGAGAACATCTATCATTTAGTCGTTACAATTTTTTACGCAAATTTAGAAACAATGACTCTGGGAGTTCCCTGCCTCAGAATTTCTTCTGGGAGAAAACATCGATCCGAGAGTCGGAGTTTAACGCAAATTTGGAAATATTGACTGACCAAGGGAGTGCCCTGCCTACAAATTGCTTTGTGGAGAGCACATCTATCGCTAGGTCCCAAAGAAAATGGTTCTCAAAAAAGTGAACCTCGATTACTGTAAAACAATGCCTTTTATACCCTTTTGCTGGATACCTGACGGTCAAAACCGCCTATTTTTTGGGATGGACAAATAGTGCAAGAGATGTTAAATAATAAGGGTGGATATTAACACACATACATTCGTTAATTCGTTATTCAGATTTGTGTATAATGGTGGGGTGATTCCTGAATCCGTTAGCTCGTCGACTATTGGAGTTTCTTAAAATAAATAGTTTTCTAACAATTTTAACTTAAATCTCCCCTCCATTAAACGTTGAAATCTGTTACTTGAAAACAAAATATACCAAACCAATGTAAAGTCATATCAATTATTAGTAACTTCAATTACTCAATATTTTACATGTAATTGTAATCAGTTATAAATAATAATATCTGCACAAATTATGAATATTTAATAAATGAGAAATATAATTCGCAACACAATCGCTAGACAAACAAATGGACATCCCCGAAGAATGTTAAGCTTAGGGTTGCCAGATGTTTTGGTTTGACCTGCATTCGTTTTCTTAGAATGCAATAAAGACAAATTTATGACATAACAAATCAGTCAACGCTTATTTGGTCTAGCATTGGGAATTAGCCCTTGACTCGGTAATTATTAGAAAACCTTGTATTGATAACGATTTTAAAAGTGTTTTGTTTACTAAACCACCCTGAGACAATATAAATATTATAATCTATACGCGTTTTTTAAAACACATGTGGCTTTCTTTAACTTTAAACAAGTTATTTATGGTTTCCTAGAAACAGAAAAATAACTAAATAATACTTTATGATGTTACGCGAGTACATTAAAAATTGTTTTTTAAATTATTAGCTATTATCCTATATGCGACCATTACACACTCCCCCAATATTTTATAGCTAGTGTTAACGTTGCTTGAAAATATTAAAATGGTCGCTTATGGAAATTAAATTAAAATTTTGAAGAACAGCAAGTTTGCTAGCTAGAAATTTAAGTTAAATGATTGTCATTGCGAATCAATTTCAAAAACTATCATTGAATAACATTATTTAGTCCGAACAAATACAGCAAATAGCCATTTTTGTGAAATTTGTAATATTATTATCATATAAAAAGTGAAAATTAAAAGGTTATTTCATAACAAACATTTCATATCAATAAAAAAAATAATAATTTAATTACTAAAAGCAATTTAAAGTCCTTAGTGTCTGTCTTAAAACTTCTTATATTTAACGACTCACCCGTTTTACACTTTGATCACAATAATTTTTTACACACGGCACTACTACGCGCACTTTCCATGACCTTCGCTATTTCCGCGGTGGCTGTTTCCCACGGACCCTCGAGCGGCTGGCGATGTTCTCGGACGGTCCAGATGATGTTGACGGCTTACTCGGCTCGGCAGTGTCCTGGAGTGGCCCCGGGGTGGATTGCGGCATCCTCGACTTGGTGATGTCCTGGAACGGCCCCGGTGTCGCTCGGCGGCATCCTCGACTTGGTGCTGTCCTGGAACGGCCCCGGTGTCGCTCGGCGGCATCCTCGACTTGGTGCTGTCCTGGAACGGTCCTGGTGTCGTTCGACGGTATCCTCGACAAGGTGCTGCCCTGGAACGGCCTCGGTGTCGCTTGGCGGCATCCTCGACTTGGTGCTGTCCTGGGACGGTCCTGGTGTCGTTCGACGGTATCCTCGACAAGGTGCTGCCCTGGAACGGCCTCGGTGTCGCTTGGCGGCATCCTCGACTTGGTGCTGTCTTGGGACGGCCCTGGTGTCGTTTGGCGGCATCCTCGACTGGGTGCTGTCCTGGAATGGCCCCAGTGTAGCTTGACGTTGTCCTCGGCACGACAGTCGTCCTGGAATGGCCTCGGTGTAGCTAGACGTTGTCCTCGGCACGGCAGTCGTCCTGGAATGGCCTCGGTGTCGCTCTACGGTGTCCTCGATCTCCGTCTCGAACTGCCGACAGCACACTGCTTTTGGATGATGCTGCTTGGCTCTGGGGATGGCTAGGATTCGGATTATGAGTTGTTTACTTGGCTTGGAACATCGTCTCCAAAACTTGTTGAACTTCTGATTGTTATGGGACCGATTCTTTATGCTCTGCTACGCTATGCGGTTTAATGGATGTCGTCTGCGAAGTGGTATTGTCCTAGTAGCTGCAATGATGGTGAACTTGGCACGTGGTGTCCTCCATGTCGTCTCGTCGGATCCAAAAACCTTTTAAAAGACGACATTTTCTTCCCCGTTGTCGGTTGCAAAATACTCTTCAAGCACGGAAATTTCTCCCCCGTTGTCGGTTTTACGTGTAGCTTCAAAAGTTCCATAGGCGTAGATATCATAATTTGGTTGTTTAAAAATATTTACTTGTTATTTATTTATTTATTTTTAATTTGCTTTTCTTTATTTATTAATTAATTAATTTATGTTTTACTTGTTCGCTGATTTACTGCATTTATTTATTTATTTTCGTGGATTAATTATTATTTTTACTGCCTAATATTCGTCGCACAATAGCTGTCTAATATCCTGGTCACGGCACCAACTGTGACGTACCGTACTTGGCTCAGTATTATTAAAAGTCCTTATGCTTTTTTACTTATTTTCTTTTATACTGAGTACGGTAGTTCTGGTGAATTCGCGAAGTTGCTTAAACGACGTTATGGCTCATGATCGTCATATTTTAGTGTAGGACCCTGCTACGTTGTGTTTCCATAGCGAACTCCAGTATTTAGAACAGCTATAGGTTTATTAGACAGTAAATAAAACAAACAAGATGTTGTAGATTTTGTTTATTATTTAAAGTTTCATTACGTAGATAATTGTCACATATAAGGAATTATTATTCGTAGTTATTTCGTGGATAATTCTCACATATTAGGGATGATTATTAGGCAAGGTTATTTCGTGGATGGTTGTCACATATTAGGAATTATTATGTGGTTAGTTCGTGGATGGTTGTCACATATTAGGAATTGTTAGGGTTAGGTTATTTCGTGTATTATTGTCACATATTAGGAATTATTATTGGAGATTCAGGGTGGTTGTCACATTTAAGGTTTTATTATTGGTTTCGGAGTGGGTGATTTTTGGTATTCGTAATTAGAGGTTTTATGAGGCATCGTATGGCGGACTGATTGGGAAATGGTGGATTATTATGGGACGTGTAATATGGTAGTTGTGAGATTTCGCGATTCTAGGTTGTATCAGTGATTGTAAGGAGGATTAATTAAGGAGTGGTGAATTGTTATTTAAGATGGTGCAGTTGGGAATATTATTGCGCAATCGGGTCGTTAATGCGGGGTTGTCCGGTGGATTAATTGCGAAGGCATTGGGTTTTAAATTTACGGAGGGCCGAAAAATATCACGCAATTTGTTACTAATAAAAATACACGTTTGTTAAGGTGACTAACGGAGTTCCCTGCCTTACAAATTGCTTTGTGGAGAGAACATCTATCATTTAGTCGTTACAATTTTTTACGCAAATTTAGAAACAATGACTCTGGGAGTTCCCTGCCTCAGAATTTCTTCTGGGAGAAAACATCGATCCGAGAGTCGGAGTTTAACGCAAATTTGGAAATATTGACTGACCAAGGGAGTGCCCTGCCTACAAATTGCTTTGTGGAGAGCACATCTATCGCTAGGTCCCAAAGAAAATGGTTCTCAAAAAAGTGAACCTCGATTACTGTAAAACAATGCCTTTTATACCCTTTTGCTGGATACCTGACGGTCAAAACCGCCTATTTTTTGGGATGGACAAATAGTGCAAGAGATGTTAAATAATAAGGGTGGATATTAACACACATACATTCGTTAATTCGTTATTCAGATTTGTGTATAATGGTGGGGTGATTCCTGAATCCGTTAGCTCGTCGACTATTGGAGTTTCTTAAAATAAATAGTTTTCTAACAATTTTAACTTAAATCTCCCCTCCATTAAACGTTGAAATCTGTTACTTGAAAACAAAATATACCAAACCAATGTAAAGTCATATCAATTATTAGTAACTTCAATTACTCAATATTTTACATGTAATTGTAATCAGTTATAAATAATAATATCTGCACAAATTATGAATATTTAATAAATGAGAAATATAATTCGCAACACAATCGCTAGACAAACAAATGGACATCCCCGAAGAATGTTAAGCTTAGGGTTGCCAGATGTTTTGGTTTGACCTGCATTCGTTTTCTTAGAATGCAATAAAGACAAATTTATGACATAACAAATCAGTCAACGCTTATTTGGTCTAGCATTGGGAATTAGCCCTTGACTCGGTAGCTATTAGAAAACCTTGTATTGATAACGATTTTAAAAGTGTTTTGTTTACTAAACCACCCTGAGACAATATAAATATTATAATCTATACGCGTTTTTTAAAACACATGTGGCTTTCTTTAACTTTAAACAAGTTATTTATGGTTTCCTAGAAACAGAAAAATAACTAAATAATACTTTATGATGTTACGCGAGTACATTAAAAATTGTTTTTTAAATTATTAGCTATTATCCTATATGCGACCATTACACACTCCCCCAATATTTTATAGCTAGTGTTAACGTTGCTTGAAAATATTAAAATGGTCGCTTATGGAAATTAAATACTAACTAAAGCACGGTATTTTTAGGAAATTATTAAAAATTAATACCAGCTCATTGAAAGACATATGCAAAACAATTGTATTCATGTAAAGAGGCGATGGATAAACTGTTCCTGTGACATACAAATCAATAATTAAAATTGTTTCGAAATAGTCGCTCAAGGAACATATGTATTAACTAAAGCACGGTATTTTTAGGAAATTATTAAAAATTAAAACCAGCTCATTGAAAGACATATGCAAAACAATTGTATTCATGTAAAGAGGCGATGGATAAACTGTTCCTGTGATATACAAATCAATAATTGAAATTGTTTCGAAATAGTCGCACAAGGAACATATGTATTAACTAAAGCACGGTATTTTTAGGAAATTATTAAAAATTAAAACCAGCTCATTGAAAGACATATGCAAAACAATTGTATTCATGTAAAGAGGCGATGGATAAACTGTTTCTGTGATATACAAATCAATAATTAAAATTGTTTAGAAATAGTCGCTCAAGGAACATATGTATTAACTAAAGCACGGTATTTTTAGGAAATTATTAAAAATTAAAACCAGCTCATTGAAAGACATATGCAAAACAATTGTATTCATGTAAAGAGGCGATGGATAAACTGTTCCTGTGATATACAAATCAATAAATTAAATTGTTCAGAAATAGTCGCTCAAGGAACATATGTACTAACTAAAGCACGGTATTTTTAGGAAATTATTAAAAATTAATACCAGCTCATTGAAAGACATGCAAAACAATTGTATTCATGTAAAGAGGCGATGGATAAACTGTTCCTGTGATATACAAATCAATAATTAAAATTGTTTCGAAATAGTCGCTCAAGGAACATATGTATTAACTAAAGCACGGTATTTTTAGGAAATTATTAAAAAGTAAAACCAGCTCATTGAAAGACATATGCAAAACAATTGTATTCATGTAAAGAGGCGATGGATAAACTGTTCCTGTGATATACAAATCAATAATTGAAATTGTTTCGAAATAGTCGCACAAGGAACATATGTATTAACTAAAGCACGGTATTTTTAGGAAATTAGTAAAAATTAAAACCAGCTCTTTAAGACATATGCAAAACAATTGTATTCATGTAAAGAGGCGATGGATAAACTGTTTCTGTGATATACAAATCAATAATTAAAATTGTTTAGAAATAGTCGCTCAAGGAACATATGTATTAACTAAAGCACGGTATTTTTAGGAAATGATTAAAAATTAAAACCAGCTCATTGAAAGACATATGCAAAACAATTGTATTCATGTAAAGAGGCGATGGATAAACTGTTCCTGTCATATACAAATCAATAATTAAAATTGTTTGGAAATAGTCGCTCAAGGAACATATGTATTAACTAAAGCACGGTATTTTTAGGAAATTATTAAAAATTAAAACCAGCTCATTGAAAGACATATGCAAAACAATTTTATTCATGTAAAGAGGCGATGGATAAACTGTTCCTGTGATATACAAATCAATAATTAAAATTGTTTAGAAATAGTCGCTCAAGGAACATATGTATTAACTAAAGCACGGTATTTTTAGGAAATTATTAAAAATTAAAACCAGCTCATTGAAAAAAATATGCAAAACAATTGTATTCATGTAAAGAGGCGATGGATAAACTGTTCCTGTGATATACAAATCAATAATTAAAATTGTTTAGAAATAGTCGCTCAAGGAACATATGTATTAACTAAAGCACGGTATTTTTAGGAAATTATTAAAAATTAAAACCAGCTCATTGAAAGACATATGCAAAACCATTTTATTCATGTAAAGAGGCGATGGATAAACTGTTCCTGTGATATACAAATCAATAATTAAAATTGTTTAGAAATAGTCGCTCAAGGAACATATGTATTAACTAAAGCACGGTATTTTTAGGAAATTATTAAAAATTAAAACCAGCTCATTGAAAGACATATGCAAAACAATTGTATTCATGTAAAGAGGCGATGGATAAACTGTTCCTGTGATATACAAATCAATATTTAAAATTGTTTCGAAATAGTCGCTCAAGGAACATATGTATTAACTAAAGCACGGTATTTTTAGGAAATTATTAAAAATTAAAACCAGCTCATTGAAAGACATATGCAAAACAATTGTATTCATGTAAAGAGGCGATGGATAAACTGTTCCTGTGATATACAAATCAATAATTAAAATTGTTTCGAAATAGTCGCTCAAGGAACATATGTATTAACTAAAGCACGGTATTTTTAGGAAATTATTAAAAATTAAAACCAGCTCATTGAAAGACATATGCAAAACAATTGTATTCATGTAAAGAGGCGATGGATAAACTGTTCCTGTGATATACAAATCAATAATTAAAATTGTTTAGAAATAGTCGCTCAAGGAACATATGTATTAACTAAAGCACGGTATTTTTAGGAAATTATTAAGAATTAAAACCAGCTCATTGAAAGACATATGCAAAACAATTGTATTCATGTAAAGAGGCGATGGATAAACTGTTCCTGTGATATACAAATCAATATTTAAAATTTTTTAGAAATAGTCGCTCAAGGAACATATGTATTAACTAAAGCACGGTATTTTTAGGAAATTATTAAAAATTAAAACCAGCTCATTGAAAGACATATGCAAAACAATTGTATTCATGTAAAGAAGCGATGGATAAACTTTTCCTGTGATATACAAATCAATAATTAAAATTGTTTAGAAATAGTCGCTCAAGGAACATATGTATTAACTAAAGCACGGTATTTTTAGGAAATTATTAAAAATTAAAACCAGCTCATTGAAAGACATATGCAAAACAATTGTATTCATGTAAAGAGGCGATGGATAAACTGTTCCTGTGATATACAAATCAATAATTAAAATTGTTCAGAAATAGTCGCTCAAGGAACATATGTACTAACTAAAGCACGGTATTTTTAGGAAATTATTAAAAATTAATACCAGCTCATTGAAAGACATATGCAAAACAATTGTATTCATGTAAAGAGGCGATGGATAAACTGTTTTTGTGACATACAAATCAATAATTAAAATTGTTTCGAAATAGTCGCTCAAGGAACATATGTATTAACTAAAGCACGGTATTTTTAGGAAATTATTAAAAATTAAAACCAGCTCATTGAAAGACATATGCAAAACAATTGTATTCATGTAAAGAGGCGATGGATAAACTGTTCCTGTGATATACAAATCAATAATTGAAATTGTTTCGAAATAGTCGCACAAGGAACATATGTATTAACTAAAGCACGGTATTTTTAGGAAATTATTAAAAATTAAAACCAGCTCTTTAAAAGACATATGCAAAACAATTGTATTCATGTAAAGAGGCGATGGATAAACTGTTCCTGTGATATACAAATCAATAATTAAAATTGTTTCGAAATAGTCGCTCAAGGAACATATGTATTAACTAAAGCACGGTATTTTTAGGAAATTATTAAAAATTAAAACCAGCTCATTGAAAGACATATGCAAAACAATTGTATTCATGTAAAGAGGCGATGGATAAACTGTTCCTGTGATATACAAATCAATAAATTAAATTGTTCAGAAATAGTCGCTCAAGGAACATATGTACTAACTAAAGCACGGTATTTTTAGGAAATTATTAAAAATTAATACCAGCTCATTGAAAGACATGCAAAACAATTGTATTCATGTAAAGAGGCGATGGATAAACTGTTCCTGTGATATACAAATCAATAATTAAAATTGTTTCGAAATAGTCGCTCAAGGAACATATGTATTAACTAAAGCACGGTATTTTTAGGAAATTATTAAAAAGTAAAACCAGCTCATTGAAAGACATATGCAAAACAATTGTATTCATGTAAAGAAGCGATGGATAAACTGTTCCTGTGATATACAAATCAATAATTGAAATTGTTTCGAAATAGTCGCACAAGGAACATATGTATTAACTAAAGCACGGTATTTTTAGGAAATTAGTAAAAATTAAAACCAGCTCTTTAAGACATATGCAAAACAATTGTATTCATGTAAAGAGGCGATGAATAAACTGTTTCTGTGATATACAAATCAATAATTAAAATTGTTTAGAAATAGTCGCTCAAGGAACATATGTATTAACTAAAGCACGGTATTTTTAGGAAATTATTAAAAATTAAAACCAGCTCATTGAAAGACATATGCAAAACAATTGTATTCATGTAAAGAGGCGATGGATAAACTGTTCCTGTCATATACAAATCAATAATTAAAATTGTTTGGAAATAGTCGCTCAAGGAACATATGTATTAACTAAAGCACGGTATTTTTAGGAAATTATTAAAAATTAAAACCAGCTCATTGAAAGACATATGCAAAACAATTTTATTCATGTAAAGAGGCGATGGATAAACTGTTCCTGTGATATACAAATCAATAATTAAAATTGTTTAGAAATAGTCGCTCAAGGAACATATGTATTAACTAAAGCACGGTATTTTTAGGAAATTATTAAAAATGAAAACCAGCTCATTGAAAAAAATATGCAAAACAATTGTATTCATGTAAAGAGGCGATGGATAAACTGTTCCTGTCATATACAAATCAATAATTAAAATTGTTTAGAAATAGTCGCTCAAGGAACATATGTATTAACTAAAGCACGGTATTTTTAGGAAATTATTAAAAATTAAAACCAGCTCATTGAAAGACATATGCAAAACAATTGTATTCATGTAAAGAGGCGATGGATAAACTGTTCCTGTGATATACAAATCAATAATTAAAATTGTTTCGAAATAGTCGCTCAAGGCATATATGTATTAACTAAAGCACGGTATTTTTAGGAAATTATTAAAAATTAAAACCAGCTCATTGAAAGACATAAGCAAAACAATTGTATTCATGTAAAGAGGCGATAGATAAACTGTTCCTGTGATATACAAATCAATAATTAAAATTGTTTCGAAATAGTCGCTCAAGGAACATATGTATTAACTAAAGCACGGTATTTTTAGGAAATTATTAAAAATTAAAACCAGCTTATTGAAAGACATATGCAAAACAATTGTATTCATGTAAAGAGGCGATGGATAAACTGTTCCTGTGATATACAAATCAATAATTAAAATTGTTTCGAAATAGTCGCTCAAGGAACATATGTATTAACTAAAGCACGGTATTTTTAGGAAATTATTAAAAATTAAAACCAGCTCATTGAAAGACATATGCAAAACAATTGTATTCATGTAAAGAGGCGATGGATAAACTGTTCCTGTCATATACAAATCAATAATTAAAATTGTTTAGAAATAGTCGCTCAAGGAACATATGTATTAACTAAAGCACGGTATTTTTAGGAAATTAGTAAAAATTAAAACCAGCTCATTGAAAGACATATGCAAAACAATTGTATTCATGTAAAGAGGCGATGAATAAACTGTTCCTGTCATATACAAATCAATAATTAAAATTGTTTCGAAATAGTCGCTCAAGGAACATATGTATTAACTAAAGCACGGTATTTTTAGGAAATTATTAAAAATTAAAACCAGCTCATTGAAAGACATATGCAAAACAATTGTATTCATGTAAAGAGGCGATGGATATACTGTTCCTGTCATATACAAATCAATAATTAAAATTGTTTAGAAATAGTCGCTCAAGGAACATATGTATTAACTAAAGCACGGTATTTTTAGGAAATTATTAAAAATTAAAACCAGCTCATTGAAAGACATATGCAAAACAATTGTATTCATGTAAAGAGGCGATGGATAAACTGTTCCTGTGATATACAAATCAATAATTAAAATTGTTTCGAAATAGTCGCTCAAGGAACATATGTATTAACTAATGCACGGTATTTTTAGGAAATTATTAAAAATTAAAACCAGCTCATTGAAAGACATATGCAAAACAATTGTATTCATGTAAAGAGGCGATAGATAAACTGCTCCTGTGATATACAAATCAATAATTGAAATTGTTTCGAAATAGTCGCACAAGGAACATATGTATTAACTAATGCACGGTATTTTTAGGAAATTATTAAAAATTAAAACCAGCTCATTGAAAGACATATGCAAAACAATTGTATTCCTGTAAAGAGGCGATGGATAAACTGTTCCTGTGATATACAAATCAATAATTAAAATTGTTTAGAAATAGTCGCTCAAGGAACATATGTATTAACTAAAGCACGGTATTTTTAGGAAATTATTAAAAATTAAAACCAGCTCATTGAAAGACATATGCAAAACAATTGTATTCCTGTAAAGAGGCGATGGATAAACTGTTCCTGTGATATACAAATCAATAATTAAAATTGTTTAGAAATAGTCGCTCAAGGAACATATGTATTAACTAAAGCACGGTATTTTTAGGAAATTATTAAAAATTAATACCAGCTCATTGAAAGACATATGCAAAACAATTGTATTCATGTAAAGAGGCGATGGATAAACTGTTTCTGTGACATACAAATCAATAATTAAAATTGTTCAGAAATAGTCGCTCAAGGAACATATGTATTAACTAAAGCACGGTAATTTTAGGAAATTATTAAAAATTAAAACCAGCTCATTGAAAGACATATGCAAAACAATTGTATTCATGTAAAGAGGCGATGGATAAACTGTTCCTGTGATATACAAATCAATAATTAAAATTGTTTCGAAATAGTCGCTCAAGGAACATATGTATTAACTAAAGCACGGTATTTTTAGGAAATTATTAAAAATTAAAACCAGCTCATTGAAAGACATATGCAAAACAATTTTATTCATGTAAAGAGGCGATGGATAAACTGTTCCTGTGATATACAAATCAATAATTAAAATTGTTTAGAAATAGTCGCTCAAGGAACATATGTATTAACTAAAGCACGGTATTTTTAGGAAATTATTAAAAATTAAAACCAGCTCATTGAAAGACATATGCAAAACAATTGTATTCATGTAAAGAGGCAATGGATAAACTGTTCCTGTGATATACAAATCAATAATTAAAATTGTTTAGAAATAGTCGCTCAAGGCATATATGTATTAACTAAAGCACGGTATTTTTAGGAAATTATTAAAAATTAAAACCAGCTCATTGAAAGACATAAGCAAAACAATTGTATACATGTAAAGTGGCGATAGATAAACTGTTCCTGTGATATACAAATCAATAATTAAAATTGTTTCGAAATAGTCGCTCAAGGAACATATGTATTAACTAAAGCACGGTATTTTTAGGAAATTATTAAAAATTAAAACCAGCTTATTGAAAGACATATGCAAAACAATTGTATTCATGTAAAGAGGCGATGGATAAACTGTTCCTGTGATATACAAATCAATAATTAAAATTGTTTCGAAATAGTCGCTCAAGGAACATATGTATTAACTAAAGCACGGTATTTTTAGGAAATTATTAAAAATTAAAACCAGCTCATTGAAAGACATATGCAAAACAATTGTATTCATGTAAAGAGGCGATGGATAAACTGTTCCTGTCATATACAAATCAATAATTAAAATTGTTCAGAAATAGTCGCTTAAAGAACATATGTATTAACTAATGCACGGTATTTTTAGGAAATTATTAAAAATTAAAACCAGCTCATTGAAAGACATATGCAAAACAATTGTATTCCTGTAAAGAGGCGATGGATAAACTGTTCCTGTGATATACAAATCAATAATTAAAATTGTTTAGAAATAGTCGCTCAAGGAACATATGTATTAACTAAAGCACGGTATTTTTAGGAAATTATTAAAAATTAAAACCAGCTCATTGAAAGACATATGCAAAACAATTGTATTCCTGTAAAGAGGCGATGGATAAACTGTTCCTGTGATATACAAATCAATAATTAAAATTGTTTAGAAATAGTCGCTCAAGGAACATATGTATTAACTAAAGCACGGTATTTTTAGGAAATTATTAAAAATTAATACCAGCTCATTGAAAGACATATGCAAAACAATTGTATTCATGTAAAGAGGCGATGGATAAACTGTTTCTGTGACATACAAATCAAAAATTAAAATTGTTCAGAAATAGTCGCTCAAGGAACATATGTATTAACTAAAGCACGGTATTTTTAGGAAATTATTAAAAATTAAAACCAGCTCATTGAAAGACATATGCAAAACAATTGTATTCATGTAAAGAGGCAATGGATAAACTGTTCCTGTCATATACAAATCAATAATTAAAATTGTTTAGAAATAGTCGCTCAAGGAACATATGTATTAACTAAAGCACGGTATTTTTAGGAAATTATTAAAAATTAAAACCAGCTCATTGAAAGACATATGCAAAACAATTGTATTCATGTAAAGAGGCGATGGATAAACTGTTGCTGTGATATACAAATCAATAATTAAAATTGTTTCGAAATAGTCGCTCAAGGAACATATGTATTAACTAAAGCACGGTATTTTTAGGAAATTATTAAAAATTAAAACCAGCTCATTGAAAGACATATGCAAAACAATTGTATTCATGTAAAGAGGCGATGGATATACTGTTCCTGTCATATACAAATCAATAATTAAAATTGTTTCGAAATAGTCGCTCAAGGAACATATGTATTAACTAAAGCACGGTATTTTTAGGAAATTATTAAAAATTAAAACCAGCTCATTGAAAGACATATGCAAAACAATTGTATTCATGTAAAGAGGCGATGGATAAACTGTTCCTGTGATATACAAATCAATAATTAAAATTGTTTAGAAATAGTCGCTCAAGGAACATATGTATTAACTAAAGCACGGTATTTTTAGGAAATTATTAAAAATTAAAACCAGCTCATTGAAAGACATATGCAAAACAATTGTATTCATGTAAAGAGGCGATAGATAAACTGTTCCTGTGATATACATACAAATCAATAATTAAAATTGTTCAGAAATAGTCGCTCAAAGAACATATGTATTAACTAATGCACGGTATTTTTAGGAAATTATTAAAAATTAAAACCAGCTCATTGAAAGACATATGCAAAACAATTGTATTCCTGTAAAGAGGCGATGGATAAACTGTTCCTGTGATATACAAAGCAATAATTAAAATTGTTTAGAAATAGTCGCTCAAGGAACATATGTATTAACTAAAGCACGGTATTTTTAGGAAATTATTAAAAATTAAAACCAGCTCATTGAAAGACATATGCAAAACAATTGTATTTCTGTAAAGAGGCGATGGATAAACTGTTCCTGTGATATACAAATCAATAATTAAAATTGTTTCGAAATAGTCGCTCAAGGAACATATGTATTAACTAAAGCACGGTATTTTTAGGAAATTATTAAAAATTAAAACCAGCTCATTGAAAGACATATGCAAAACAATTTTATTCATGTAAAGAGGCGATGGATAAACTGTTCCTGTGATATACAAATCAATAATTAAAATTGTTTAGAAATAGTCGCTCAAGGAACATATGTATTAACTAAAGCACGGTATTTTTAGGAAATTATTAAAAATTAAAACCAGCTCATTGAAAGACATATGCAAAACAATTGTATTCATGTAAAGAGGCGATGGATAAACTGTTCCTGTCATATACAAATCAATAATTGAAATTGTTTCGAAATAGTCGCACAAGGAACATATGTATTAACTAAAGCACGGTATTTTTAGGAAATTATTAAAAATTAATACCAGCTCATTGAAAGACATATGCAAAACAATTGTATTCATGTAAAGAGGCGATGGATAAACTGTTTCTGTGACATACAAATCAATAATTAAAATTGTTCAGAAATAGTCGCTCAAGGAACATATGTATTAACTAAAGCACGGTATTTTTAGGAAATTATTAAAAATTAAAACCAGCTCATTGAAAGACATATGCAAAACAATTGTATTCATGTAAAGAGGCGATGGATAAACTGTTCCTGTGATATACAAATCAATAATTAAAATTGTTTCGAAATAGTCGCTCAAGGAACATATGTATTAACTAAAGCACGGTATTTTTAGGAAATTATTAAAAATTAAAACCAGCTCATTGAAAGACATATGCAAAACAATTTTATTCATGTAAAGAGGCGATGGATAAACTGTTCCTGTGATATACAAATCAATAATTAAAATTGTTTAGAAATAGTCGCTCAAGGAACATATGTATTAACTAAAGCACGGTATTTTTAGGAAATTATTAAAAATTAAAACCAGCTCATTGAAAGACATATGCAAAACAATTGTATTCATGTAAAGAGGCAATGGATAAACTGTTCCTGTCATATACAAATCAATAATTAAAATTGTTTAGAAATAGTCGCTCAAGGAACATATGTATTAACTAAAGCACGGTATTTTTAGGAAATTATTAAAAATTAAAACCAGCTCATTGAAAGACATATGCAAAACAATTGTATTCATGTAAAGAGGCGATGGATAAACTGTTCCTGTGATATACAAATCAATAATTAAAATTGTTTCGAAATAGTCGCTCAAGGAACATATGTATTAACTAAAGCACGGTATTTTTAGGAAATTATTAAAAATTAAAACCAGCTCATTGAAAGACATATGCAAAACAATTGTATTCATGTAAAGAGGCGATGGATAAACTGTTCCTGTGATATACAAATCAATAATTAAAATTGTTTCGAAATAGTCGCTCAAGGAACATATGTATTAACTAAAGCACGGTATTTTTAGGAAATTATTAAAAATTAAAACCAGCTCATTGAAAGACATATGCAAAACAATTGTATTCATGTAAAGAGGCGATGGATATACTGTTCCTGTCATATACAAATCAATAATTAAAATTGTTTAGAAATAGTCGCTCAAGGAACATATGTATTAACTAAAGCACGGTATTTTTAGGAAATTATTAAAAATTAAAACCAGCTCATTGAAAGACATATGCAAAACAATTGTATTCATGTAAAGAGGCGATGGATAAACTGTTCCTGTGATATACAAATCAATAATTAAAATTGTTTAGAAATAGTCGCTCAAGGAACATATGTATTAACTAAAGCACGGTATTTTTAGGAAATTATTAAAAATTAAAACCAGCTCATTGAAAGACATATGCAAAACCATTGTATTCATGTAAAGAGGCGATGGATAAACTGTTCCTGTGATATACAAATCAATAATTAAAATTGTTCAGAAATAGTCGCTCAAGGAACATATGTATTAACTAATGCACGGTATTTTTAGGAAATTATTAAAAATTAAAACCAGCTCATTGAAAGACATATGCAAAAAATCTGTATTCCTGTAAAGAGGCGATAGATAAACTTTTCCTGTGATATACAAATCAATAATTAAAATTGTTTAGAAATAGTCGCTCAAGGAACATATGTATTAACTAAAGCACGGTATTTTTAGGAAATTATTAAAAATTAAAACCAGCTCATTGAAAGACATATGCAAAACAATTGTATTCATGTAAAGAGGCGATAGATAAACTGTTCCTGTCATATACAAATCAATAATTGAAATTGTTTCGAAATAGTCGCACAAGGAACATATGTATTAACTAAAGCACGGTATATTTAGGAAATTATTAAAAATTAATGCCAGCTCATTGAAAGACATATGCAAAACAATTGTATTCATGTAAAGAGGCGATGGATAAACTGTTCCTGTGATATACAAATCAATAATTAAAATTGTTTAGAAATAGTCGCTCAAGGAACATATGTATTAACTAAAGCACGGTATTTTTAGGAAATTATTAAAAATTAAAACCAGCTCATTGAAAGACATATGCAAAACAATTGTATTCATGTAAAGAGGCGATGGATAAACTGTTCCTGTGATATACAAATCAATAATTAAAATCGTTTAGAAATAGTCGCTCAGGGAACATATGTATTAACTAAAGCACGGTATTTTTAGGAAATTATTAAAAATTAAAACCAGCTCATTGAAAGACATATGCAAAACAATTGTATTCATGTAAAGAGGCGATGGATAAACTGTTCCTGTGATATACAAATCAATAATTAAAATTGTTCAGAAATAGTCGCTCAAGGAACATATGTATTAACTAATGCACGGTATTTTTAGGAAATTATTAAAAATTAAAACCAGCTCATTGAAAGACATATGCAAAACAATTGTATTCCTGTAAAGAGGCGATGGATAAACTGTTCCTGTGATATACAAATCAATAATTAAAATTGTTTAGAAATAGTCGCTCAAGGAACATATGTATTAACTAAAGCACGGTATTTTTAGGAAATTATTAAAAATTAAAACCAGCTCATTGAAAGACATATGCAAAACAATTGTATTCATGTAAAAAGGCGATGGATAAACTGTTCCTGTGATATACAAATCAATAATTGAAATTGTTTCGAAATAGTCGCACAAGGAACATATGTATTAACTAAAGCACGGTATTTTTAGGAAATTATTAAAAATTAATACCAGCTCATTGAAAGACATATGCAAAACAATTGTATTCATGTAAAGAGGCGATGGATAAACTGTTTCTGTGATATACAAATCAATAATTAAAATTGTTTAGAAATAGTCGCTCAAGGAACATATGTATTAACTAAAGCACGGTATTTTTAGGAAATTATTAAAAATTAAAACCAGCTCATTGAAAGACATATGCAAAACAATTGTATTCATGTAAAGAGGCGATAGATAAACTGTTCCTGTCATATACAAATCAATAATTGAAATTGTTTCGAAATAGTCGCACAAGGAACATATGTATTAACTAAAGCACGGTATTTTTAGGAAATTATTAAAAATTAATGCCAGCTCATTGAAAGACATATGCAAAACAATTGTATTTATGTAAAGAGGCGATGGATAAACTGTTCCTGTGATATACAAATCAATAATTAAAATTGTTTAGAAATAGTCGCTCAAGGAACATATGTATTAACTAAAGCACGGTATTTTTAGGAAATTATTAAAAATTAAAACCAGCTCATTGAAAGACATATGCAAAACAATTGTATTCATGTAAAGAGGCGATGGATAAACTGTTCCTGTGATATACAAATCAATAATTAAAATTGTTTCGAAATAGTCGCTCAAGGCACATATGTATTAACTAAAGCACGGTATTTTTAGGAAATTATTAAAAATTAATACCAGCTCATTGAAAGACATATGCAAAACAATTGTATTCATGTAAAGAGGCGATGGATAAACTGTTCCTGTGATATACAAATCAATAATTAAAATTGTTTAGAAATAGTCGCTCAAGGAACATATGTATTAACTAAAGCACGGTATTTTTAGGAAATTTTTAAAAATTAAAACCAGCTCATTGAAAGACATATGCAAAACAATTGTATTCATGTAAAGAGGCGATGGATAAACTGTTCCTGTGATATACAAATCAATAATTAAAATCGTTTAGAAATAGTCGCTCAAGGAACATATGTATTAACTAAAGCACGGTATTTTTAGGAAATTATTAAAAATTAAAACCAGCTCATTGAAAGACATATGCAAAACAATTGTATTCATGTAAAGAGGCGATGGATAAACTGTTCCTGTGATATACAAATCAATAATTAAAATTGTTCAGAAATAGTCGCTCAAGGAACATATGTATTAACTAATGCACGGTATTTTTAGGAAATTATTAAAAATTAAAACCAGCTCATTGAAAGACATATGCAAAACAATTGTATTCCTGTAAAGAGGCGATGGATAAACTGTTCCTGTGATATACAAATCAATAATTAAAATTGTTTAGAAATAGTCGCTCAAGGAACATATGTATTAACTAAAGCACGGTATTTTTAGGAAATTATTAAAAATTAAAACCAGCTCATTGAAAGACATATGCAAAACAATTGTATTCATGTAAAGAGGCGATGGATAAACTGTTCCTGTGATATACAAATCAATAATTGAAATTGTTTCGAAATAGTCGCACAAGGAACATATGTATTAACTAAAGCACGGTATTTTTAGGAAATTATTAAAAATTAATACCAGCTCATTGAAAGACATATGCAAAACAATTGTATTCATGTAAAGAGGCGATGGATAAACTGTTTCTGTGATATACAAATCAATAATTAAAATTGTTTAGAAATAGTCGCTCAAGGAACCTTTGTATTAACTAAAGCACGGTATTTTTAGGAAATTATTAAAAATTAAAACCAGCTCATTGAAAGACATATGCAAAACAATTGTATTCATGTAAAAAAGCGATGGATAAACTGTTCCTGTGATATACAAATCAATAATTAAAATTGTTTAGAAATAGTCGCACAAGGAACATATGTATTAACTAAAGCACGGTATTTTTAGGAAATTATTAAAAATTAATACCAGCTCATTAAAAGACATATGCAAAACAATTGTATTCATGTAAAGAGGCGATTGATAAACTGTTCCTGTGATATACAAATCAATAATTGAAATTGTTTCGAAATAGTAGCACAAGGAACATATGTATTAACTAAAGCACGGTATTTTTAGGAAATTATTAAAAATTAAAACCAGCTCATTGAAAGACATATGCAAAACAATTGTATTCATGTAAAGAGGCGATGGATAAACTGTTCCTGTGATATACAAATCAATAATTGAAATTGTTTCGAAATAGTCGCACAAGGAACATATGTATTAACTAAAGCACGGTATTTTTAGGAAATTATTAAAAATTAATACCAGCTCATTGAAAGACATATGCAAAACAATTGTATTCATGTAAAGAGGCGATGGATAAACTGTTTCTGTGACATACAAATCAATAATTAAAATTGTTCAGAAATAGTCGCTCAAGGAACATATGTATTAACTAAAGCACGGTAATTTTAGGAAATTATTAAAAATTAAAACCAGCTCATTGAAAGACATATGCAAAACAATTGTATTCATGTAAAGAGGCGATGGATAAACTGTTCCTGTGATATACAAATCAATAATTAAAATTGTTTCGAAATAGTCGCTCAAGGAACATATGTATTAACTAAAGCACGGTATTTTTAGGAAATTATTAAAAATTAAAACCAGCTCATTGAAAGACATATGCAAAACAATTTTATTCATGTAAAGAGGCGATGGATAAACTGTTCCTGTGATATACAAATCAATAATTAAAATTGTTTAGAAATAGTCGCTCAAGGAACATATGTATTAACTAAAGCACGGTATTTTTAGGAAATTATTAAAAATTAAAACCAGCTCATTGAAAGACATATGCAAAACAATTGTATTCATGTAAAGAGGCAATGGATAAACTGTTCCTGTGATATACAAATCAATAATTAAAATTGTTTAGAAATAGTCGCTCAAGGCATATATGTATTAACTAAAGCACGGTATTTTTAGGAAATTATTAAAAATTAAAACCAGCTCATTGAAAGACATAAGCAAAACAATTGTATACATGTAAAGTGGCGATAGATAAACTGTTCCTGTGATATACAAATCAATAATTAAAATTGTTTCGAAATAGTCGCTCAAGGAACATATGTATTAACTAAAGCACGGTATTTTTAGGAAATTATTAAAAATTAAAACCAGCTTATTGAAAGACATATGCAAAACAATTGTATTCATGTAAAGAGGCGATGGATAAACTGTTCCTGTGATATACAAATCAATAATTAAAATTGTTTCGAAATAGTCGCTCAAGGAACATATGTATTAACTAAAGCACGGTATTTTTAGGAAATTATTAAAAATTAAAACCAGCTCATTGAAAGACATATGCAAAACAATTGTATTCATGTAAAGAGGCGATGGATAAACTGTTCCTGTCATATACAAATCAATAATTAAAATTGTTCAGAAATAGTCGCTTAAAGAACATATGTATTAACTAATGCACGGTATTTTTAGGAAATTATTAAAAATTAAAACCAGCTCATTGAAAGACATATGCAAAACAATTGTATTCCTGTAAAGAGGCGATGGATAAACTGTTCCTGTGATATACAAATCAATAATTAAAATTGTTTAGAAATAGTCGCTCAAGGAACATATGTATTAACTAAAGCACGGTATTTTTAGGAAATTATTAAAAATTAAAACCAGCTCATTGAAAGACATATGCAAAACAATTGTATTCCTGTAAAGAGGCGATGGATAAACTGTTCCTGTGATATACAAATCAATAATTAAAATTGTTTAGAAATAGTCGCTCAAGGAACATATGTATTAACTAAAGCACGGTATTTTTAGGAAATTATTAAAAATTAATACCAGCTCATTGAAAGACATATGCAAAACAATTGTATTCATGTAAAGAGGCGATGGATAAACTGTTTCTGTGACATACAAATCAAAAATTAAAATTGTTCAGAAATAGTCGCTCAAGGAACATATGTATTAACTAAAGCACGGTATTTTTAGGAAATTATTAAAAATTAAAACCAGCTCATTGAAAGACATATGCAAAACAATTGTATTCATGTAAAGAGGCAATGGATAAACTGTTCCTGTCATATACAAATCAATAATTAAAATTGTTTAGAAATAGTCGCTCAAGGAACATATGTATTAACTAAAGCACGGTATTTTTAGGAAATTATTAAAAATTAAAACCAGCTCATTGAAAGACATATGCAAAACAATTGTATTCATGTAAAGAGGCGATGGATAAACTGTTGCTGTGATATACAAATCAATAATTAAAATTGTTTCGAAATAGTCGCTCAAGGAACATATGTATTAACTAAAGCACGGTATTTTTAGGAAATTATTAAAAATTAAAACCAGCTCATTGAAAGACATATGCAAAACAATTGTATTCATGTAAAGAGGCGATGGATATACTGTTCCTGTCATATACAAATCAATAATTAAAATTGTTTCGAAATAGTCGCTCAAGGAACATATGTATTAACTAAAGCACGGTATTTTTAGGAAATTATTAAAAATTAAAACCAGCTCATTGAAAGACATATGCAAAACAATTGTATTCATGTAAAGAGGCGATGGATAAACTGTTCCTGTGATATACAAATCAATAATTAAAATTGTTTAGAAATAGTCGCTCAAGGAACATATGTATTAACTAAAGCACGGTATTTTTAGGAAATTATTAAAAATTAAAACCAGCTCATTGAAAGACATATGCAAAACAATTGTATTCATGTAAAGAGGCGATAGATAAACTGTTCCTGTGATATACATACAAATCAATAATTAAAATTGTTCAGAAATAGTCGCTCAAAGAACATATGTATTAACTAATGCACGGTATTTTTAGGAAATTATTAAAAATTAAAACCAGCTCATTGAAAGACATATGCAAAACAATTGTATTCCTGTAAAGAGGCGATGGATAAACTGTTCCTGTGATATACAAAGCAATAATTAAAATTGTTTAGAAATAGTCGCTCAAGGAACATATGTATTAACTAAAGCACGGTATTTTTAGGAAATTATTAAAAATTAAAACCAGCTCATTGAAAGACATATGCAAAACAATTGTATTTCTGTAAAGAGGCGATGGATAAACTGTTCCTGTGATATACAAATCAATAATTAAAATTGTTTCGAAATAGTCGCTCAAGGAACATATGTATTAACTAAAGCACGGTATTTTTAGGAAATTATTAAAAATTAAAACCAGCTCATTGAAAGACATATGCAAAACAATTTTATTCATGTAAAGAGGCGATGGATAAACTGTTCCTGTGATATACAAATCAATAATTAAAATTGTTTAGAAATAGTCGCTCAAGGAACATATGTATTAACTAAAGCACGGTATTTTTAGGAAATTATTAAAAATTAAAACCAGCTCATTGAAAGACATATGCAAAACAATTGTATTCATGTAAAGAGGCGATGGATAAACTGTTCCTGTCATATACAAATCAATAATTGAAATTGTTTCGAAATAGTCGCACAAGGAACATATGTATTAACTAAAGCACGGTATTTTTAGGAAATTATTAAAAATTAATACCAGCTCATTGAAAGACATATGCAAAACAATTGTATTCATGTAAAGAGGCGATGGATAAACTGTTTCTGTGACATACAAATCAATAATTAAAATTGTTCAGAAATAGTCGCTCAAGGAACATATGTATTAACTAAAGCACGGTATTTTTAGGAAATTATTAAAAATTAAAACCAGCTCATTGAAAGACATATGCAAAACAATTGTATTCATGTAAAGAGGCGATGGATAAACTGTTCCTGTGATATACAAATCAATAATTAAAATTGTTTCGAAATAGTCGCTCAAGGAACATATGTATTAACTAAAGCACGGTATTTTTAGGAAATTATTAAAAATTAAAACCAGCTCATTGAAAGACATATGCAAAACAATTTTATTCATGTAAAGAGGCGATGGATAAACTGTTCCTGTGATATACAAATCAATAATTAAAATTGTTTAGAAATAGTCGCTCAAGGAACATATGTATTAACTAAAGCACGGTATTTTTAGGAAATTATTAAAAATTAAAACCAGCTCATTGAAAGACATATGCAAAACAATTGTATTCATGTAAAGAGGCAATGGATAAACTGTTCCTGTCATATACAAATCAATAATTAAAATTGTTTAGAAATAGTCGCTCAAGGAACATATGTATTAACTAAAGCACGGTATTTTTAGGAAATTATTAAAAATTAAAACCAGCTCATTGAAAGACATATGCAAAACAATTGTATTCATGTAAAGAGGCGATGGATAAACTGTTCCTGTGATATACAAATCAATAATTAAAATTGTTTCGAAATAGTCGCTCAAGGAACATATGTATTAACTAAAGCACGGTATTTTTAGGAAATTATTAAAAATTAAAACCAGCTCATTGAAAGACATATGCAAAACAATTGTATTCATGTAAAGAGGCGATGGATAAACTGTTCCTGTGATATACAAATCAATAATTAAAATTGTTTCGAAATAGTCGCTCAAGGAACATATGTATTAACTAAAGCACGGTATTTTTAGGAAATTATTAAAAATTAAAACCAGCTCATTGAAAGACATATGCAAAACAATTGTATTCATGTAAAGAGGCGATGGATATACTGTTCCTGTCATATACAAATCAATAATTAAAATTGTTTAGAAATAGTCGCTCAAGGAACATATGTATTAACTAAAGCACGGTATTTTTAGGAAATTATTAAAAATTAAAACCAGCTCATTGAAAGACATATGCAAAACAATTGTATTCATGTAAAGAGGCGATGGATAAACTGTTCCTGTGATATACAAATCAATAATTAAAATTGTTTAGAAATAGTCGCTCAAGGAACATATGTATTAACTAAAGCACGGTATTTTTAGGAAATTATTAAAAATTAAAACCAGCTCATTGAAAGACATATGCAAAACCATTGTATTCATGTAAAGAGGCGATGGATAAACTGTTCCTGTGATATACAAATCAATAATTAAAATTGTTCAGAAATAGTCGCTCAAGGAACATATGTATTAACTAATGCACGGTATTTTTAGGAAATTATTAAAAATTAAAACCAGCTCATTGAAAGACATATGCAAAAAATCTGTATTCCTGTAAAGAGGCGATAGATAAACTTTTCCTGTGATATACAAATCAATAATTAAAATTGTTTAGAAATAGTCGCTCAAGGAACATATGTATTAACTAAAGCACGGTATTTTTAGGAAATTATTAAAAATTAAAACCAGCTCATTGAAAGACATATGCAAAACAATTGTATTCATGTAAAGAGGCGATAGATAAACTGTTCCTGTCATATACAAATCAATAATTGAAATTGTTTCGAAATAGTCGCACAAGGAACATATGTATTAACTAAAGCACGGTATATTTAGGAAATTATTAAAAATTAATGCCAGCTCATTGAAAGACATATGCAAAACAATTGTATTCATGTAAAGAGGCGATGGATAAACTGTTCCTGTGATATACAAATCAATAATTAAAATTGTTTAGAAATAGTCGCTCAAGGAACATATGTATTAACTAAAGCACGGTATTTTTAGGAAATTATTAAAAATTAAAACCAGCTCATTGAAAGACATATGCAAAACAATTGTATTCATGTAAAGAGGCGATGGATAAACTGTTCCTGTGATATACAAATCAATAATTAAAATCGTTTAGAAATAGTCGCTCAGGGAACATATGTATTAACTAAAGCACGGTATTTTTAGGAAATTATTAAAAATTAAAACCAGCTCATTGAAAGACATATGCAAAACAATTGTATTCATGTAAAGAGGCGATGGATAAACTGTTCCTGTGATATACAAATCAATAATTAAAATTGTTCAGAAATAGTCGCTCAAGGAACATATGTATTAACTAATGCACGGTATTTTTAGGAAATTATTAAAAATTAAAACCAGCTCATTGAAAGACATATGCAAAACAATTGTATTCCTGTAAAGAGGCGATGGATAAACTGTTCCTGTGATATACAAATCAATAATTAAAATTGTTTAGAAATAGTCGCTCAAGGAACATATGTATTAACTAAAGCACGGTATTTTTAGGAAATTATTAAAAATTAAAACCAGCTCATTGAAAGACATATGCAAAACAATTGTATTCATGTAAAAAGGCGATGGATAAACTGTTCCTGTGATATACAAATCAATAATTGAAATTGTTTCGAAATAGTCGCACAAGGAACATATGTATTAACTAAAGCACGGTATTTTTAGGAAATTATTAAAAATTAATACCAGCTCATTGAAAGACATATGCAAAACAATTGTATTCATGTAAAGAGGCGATGGATAAACTGTTTCTGTGATATACAAATCAATAATTAAAATTGTTTAGAAATAGTCGCTCAAGGAACATATGTATTAACTAAAGCACGGTATTTTTAGGAAATTATTAAAAATTAAAACCAGCTCATTGAAAGACATATGCAAAACAATTGTATTCATGTAAAGAGGCGATAGATAAACTGTTCCTGTCATATACAAATCAATAATTGAAATTGTTTCGAAATAGTCGCACAAGGAACATATGTATTAACTAAAGCACGGTATTTTTAGGAAATTATTAAAAATTAATGCCAGCTCATTGAAAGACATATGCAAAACAATTGTATTTATGTAAAGAGGCGATGGATAAACTGTTCCTGTGATATACAAATCAATAATTAAAATTGTTTAGAAATAGTCGCTCAAGGAACATATGTATTAACTAAAGCACGGTATTTTTAGGAAATTATTAAAAATTAAAACCAGCTCATTGAAAGACATATGCAAAACAATTGTATTCATGTAAAGAGGCGATGGATAAACTGTTCCTGTGATATACAAATCAATAATTAAAATTGTTTCGAAATAGTCGCTCAAGGCACATATGTATTAACTAAAGCACGGTATTTTTAGGAAATTATTAAAAATTAATACCAGCTCATTGAAAGACATATGCAAAACAATTGTATTCATGTAAAGAGGCGATGGATAAACTGTTCCTGTGATATACAAATCAATAATTAAAATTGTTTAGAAATAGTCGCTCAAGGAACATATGTATTAACTAAAGCACGGTATTTTTAGGAAATTTTTAAAAATTAAAACCAGCTCATTGAAAGACATATGCAAAACAATTGTATTCATGTAAAGAGGCGATGGATAAACTGTTCCTGTGATATACAAATCAATAATTAAAATCGTTTAGAAATAGTCGCTCAAGGAACATATGTATTAACTAAAGCACGGTATTTTTAGGAAATTATTAAAAATTAAAACCAGCTCATTGAAAGACATATGCAAAACAATTGTATTCATGTAAAGAGGCGATGGATAAACTGTTCCTGTGATATACAAATCAATAATTAAAATTGTTCAGAAATAGTCGCTCAAGGAACATATGTATTAACTAATGCACGGTATTTTTAGGAAATTATTAAAAATTAAAACCAGCTCATTGAAAGACATATGCAAAACAATTGTATTCCTGTAAAGAGGCGATGGATAAACTGTTCCTGTGATATACAAATCAATAATTAAAATTGTTTAGAAATAGTCGCTCAAGGAACATATGTATTAACTAAAGCACGGTATTTTTAGGAAATTATTAAAAATTAAAACCAGCTCATTGAAAGACATATGCAAAACAATTGTATTCATGTAAAGAGGCGATGGATAAACTGTTCCTGTGATATACAAATCAATAATTGAAATTGTTTCGAAATAGTCGCACAAGGAACATATGTATTAACTAAAGCACGGTATTTTTAGGAAATTATTAAAAATTAATACCAGCTCATTGAAAGACATATGCAAAACAATTGTATTCATGTAAAGAGGCGATGGATAAACTGTTTCTGTGATATACAAATCAATAATTAAAATTGTTTAGAAATAGTCGCTCAAGGAACCTTTGTATTAACTAAAGCACGGTATTTTTAGGAAATTATTAAAAATTAAAACCAGCTCATTGAAAGACATATGCAAAACAATTGTATTCATGTAAAAAAGCGATGGATAAACTGTTCCTGTGATATACAAATCAATAATTAAAATTGTTTAGAAATAGTCGCACAAGGAACATATGTATTAACTAAAGCACGGTATTTTTAGGAAATTATTAAAAATTAATACCAGCTCATTAAAAGACATATGCAAAACAATTGTATTCATGTAAAGAGGCGATTGATAAACTGTTCCTGTGATATACAAATCAATAATTGAAATTGTTTCGAAATAGTAGCACAAGGAACATATGTATTAACTAAAGCACGGTATTTTTAGGAAATTATTAAAAATTAAAACCAGCTCATTGAAAGACATATGCAAAACAATTGTATTCATGTAAAAAGGCGATGGATAAACTGTTCCTGTGATATACAAATCAATAATTAAAATTGTTTAGAAATAGTCGCTCAAGGAACATATGTATTAACTAAAGCACGGTATTTTTAGGAAATTATTAAAAATTAAAACCAGCTCATTGAAAGACATATGCAAAACAATTGTATTCATGTAAAAAGGCGATGGATAAACTGTTCCTGTGATATACAAATCAATAATTGAAATTGTTTCGAAATAGTCGCACAAGGAACATATGTATTAACTAAAGCACGGTATTTTTAGGAAATTATTAAAAATTAATACCAGCTCATTGAAAGACATATGCAAAACAATTGTATTCATGTAAAGAGGCGATGGATAAACTGTTTCTGTGATATACAAATCAATAATTAAAATTGTTTAGAAATAGTCGCTCAAGGAACATATGTATTAACTAAAGCACGGTATTTTTAGGAAATTATTAAAAATTAAAACCAGCTCATTGAAAGACATATGCAAAACAATTGTATTCATGTAAAGAGGCGATAGATAAACTGTTCCTGTCATATACAAATCAATAATTGAAATTGTTTCGAAATAGTCGCACAAGGAACATATGTATTAACTAAAGCACGGTATTTTTAGGAAATTATTAAAAATTAATGCCAGCTCATTGAAAGACATATGCAAAACAATTGTATTTATGTAAAGAGGCGATGGATAAACTGTTCCTGTGATATACAAATCAATAATTAAAATTGTTTAGAAATAGTCGCTCAAGGAACATATGTATTAACTAAAGCACGGTATTTTTAGGAAATTATTAAAAATTAAAACCAGCTCATTGAAAGACATATGCAAAACAATTGTATTCATGTAAAGAGGCGATGGATAAACTGTTCCTGTGATATACAAATCAATAATTAAAATTGTTTCGAAATAGTCGCTCAAGGCACATATGTATTAACTAAAGCACGGTATTTTTAGGAAATTATTAAAAATTAAAACCAGCTCATTGAAAGACATATGCAAAACAATTGTATTCATGTAAAGAGGCGATGGATAAACTGTTCCTGTGATATACAAATCAATAATTAAAATTGTTTAGAAATAGTCGCTCAAGGAACATATGTATTAACTAAAGCACGGTATTTTTAGGAAATTTTTAAAAATTAAAACCAGCTCATTGAAAGACATATGCAAAACAATTGTATTCATGTAAAGAGGCGATGGATAAACTGTTCCTGTGATATACAAATCAATAATTAAAATCGTTTAGAAATAGTCGCTCAAGGAACATATGTATTAACTAAAGCACGGTATTTTTAGGAAATTATTAAAAATTAAAACCAGCTCATTGAAAGACATATGCAAAACAATTGTATTCATGTAAAGAGGCGATGGATAAACTGTTCCTGTGATATACAAATCAATAATTAAAATTGTTCAGAAATAGTCGCTCAAGGAACATATGTATTAACTAATGCACGGTATTTTTAGGAAATTATTAAAAATTAAAACCAGCTCATTGAAAGACATATGCAAAACAATTGTATTCCTGTAAAGAGGCGATGGATAAACTGTTCCTGTGATATACAAATCAATAATTAAAATTGTTTAGAAATAGTCGCTCAAGGAACATATGTATTAACTAAAGCACGGTATTTTTAGGAAATTATTAAAAATTAAAACCAGCTCATTGAAAGACATATGCAAAACAATTGTATTCATGTAAAGAGGCGATGGATAAACTGTTCCTGTGATATACAAATCAATAATTGAAATTGTTTCGAAATAGTCGCACAAGGAACATATGTATTAACTAAAGCACGGTATTTTTAGGAAATTATTAAAAATTAATACCAGCTCATTGAAAGACATATGCAAAACAATTGTATTCATGTAAAGAGGCGATGGATAAACTGTTTCTGTGATATACAAATCAATAATTAAAATTGTTTAGAAATAGTCGCTCAAGGAACCTTTGTATTAACTAAAGCACGGTATTTTTAGGAAATTATTAAAAATTAAAACCAGCTCATTGAAAGACATATGCAAAACAATTGTATTCATGTAAAAAGGCGATGGATAAACTGTTCCTGTGATATACAAATCAATAATTAAAATTGTTTAGAAATAGTCGCACAAGGAACATATGTATTAACTAAAGCACGGTATTTTTAGGAAATTATTAAAAATTAATACCAGCTCATTAAAAGACATATGCAAAACAATTGTATTCATGTAAAGAGGCGATTGATAAACTGTTCCTGTGATATACAAATCAATAATTGAAATTGTTTCGAAATAGTAGCACAAGGAACATATGTATTAACTAAAGCACGGTATTTTTAGGAAATTATTAAAAATTAAAACCAGCTCATTGAAAGACATATGCAAAACAATTGTATTCATGTAAAAAGGCGATGGATAAACTGTTCCTGTGATATACAAATCAATAATTAAAATTGTTTAGAAATAGTCGCACAAGGAACATATGTATTAACTAAAGCACGGTATTTTTAGGAAATTATTAAAAATTAATACCAGCTCATTGAAAGACATATGCAAAACAATTGTATTCATGTAAAGAGGCGATTGATAAACTGTTCCTGTGATATACAAATCAATAATTGAAATTGTTTTGAAATAGTAGCACAAGGAACATATGTATTAACTAAAGCACGGTATTTTTAGGAAATTATTAAAAATTAAAACCAGCTCATTGAAAGACATATGCAAAACAATTTTATTCATGTAAAAAAGCGATGGATAAACTGTTCCTGTGATATACAAATCAATAATTAAAATTGTTTAGAAATAGTCGCACAAGGAATATATGTATTAACTAAAGCACGGTATTTTTAGGAAATTATTAAAAATTAATACCAGCTCATTGAAAGACATATGCAAAACAATTGTATTCATGTAAAGAGGCGATAGATAAACTATTTCTGTGATATACAAATCAATAATTGAAATTGTTTCGAAATAGTCGCACAAGGAACATATGTATTAACTAATGCACGGTATTTTTAGGAAATTATTAAAAATTAAAACCAGCTCATTGAAAGACATATGCAAAACAATTGTATTCATGTAAAGAGGCGATGGATAAACTGTTCCTGTCATATACAAATCAATAATTGAAATTGTTTCGAAATAGTCGCACAAGGAACATATGTATTAACTAAAGCACGGTATTTTTAGGAAATTATTAAAAATTAAAACCAGCTCATTGAAAGACATATGCAAAACAATTGTATTCATGTAAAGAGGCGATGGATAAACTGTTCCTGTGATATACATACAAATCAATAATTAAAATCGTTTAAAAATAGTCGCTCAAGGAACATATGTATTAACTAAAGCACGGTATTTTTAGGAAATTATTAAAAATTAAAACCAGCTCATTGAAAGACATATGCAAAACAATTGTATTCATGTAAAGAGGCGATGGATAAACTGTTCCTGTGATATACAAATCAATAATTAAAATTGTTCAGAAATAGTCGCTCAAGGAACATATGTATTAACTAATGCACGGTATTTTTAGGAAATTATTAAAAATTAAAACCAGCTCATTGAAAAACATATGCAAAACAATTGTATTCCTGTAAAGAGGCGATGGATAAACTGTTCCTGTGATATACAAATCAATAATTAAAATTGTTTAGAAATAGTCGCTCAAGGAACATATGTATTAACTAAAGCACGGTATTTTTAGGAAATTATTAAAAATTAAAACCAGCTCATTGAAAGACATATGCAAAACAATTGTATTCATGTAAAGAGGCGATGGATAAACTGTTCCTGTGATATACAAATCAATAATTGAAATTGTTTCGAAATAGTCGCACAAGGAACATATGTATTAACTAAAGCACGGTATTTTTAGGAAATTATTAAAAATTAATACCAGCTCATTGAAAGACATATGCAAAACAATTGTATTCATGTAAAGAGGCGATGGATAAACTGTTTCTGTGATATACAAATCAATAATTAAAATTGTTTAGAAATAGTCGCTCAAGGAACATTTGTATTAACTAAAGCACGGTATTTTTAGGAAATTATTAAAAATTAAAACCAGCTCATTGAAAGACATATGCAAAACAATTGTATTCATGTAAAAAGGCGATGGATAAACTGTTCCTGTGATATACAAATCAATAATTAAAATTGTTTAGAAATAGTCGCACAAGGAACATATGTATTAACTAAAGCACGGTATTTTTAGGAAATTATTAAAAATTAATACCAGCTCATTGAAAGACATATGCAAAACAATTGTATTCATGTAAAGAGGCGATGGATAAACTGTTCCTGTGATATACAAATCAATAATTAAAATTGTTTAGAAATAGTCGCTCAAGGAACATATGTATTAACTAAAGCACGGTATTTTTAGGAAATTATTAAAAATTAAAACCAGCTCATTGAAAGACATATGCAAAACAATTGTATTCATGTAAAGAGGCGATGGATAAACTGTTCCTGTGATATACAAATCAATAATTGAAATTGTTTCGAAATAGTCGCACAAGGAACATATGTATTAACTAAAGCACGGTATTTTTAGGAAATTATTAAAAATTAATACCAGCTCATTGAAAGACATATGCAAAACAATTGTATTCATGTAAAGAGGCGATGGATAAACTGTTTCTGTGATATACAAATCAATAATTAAAATTGTTTAGAAATAGTCGCTCAAGGAACCTTTGTATTAACTAAAGCACGGTATTTTTAGGAAATTATTAAAAATTAAAACCAGCTCATTGAAAGACATATGCAAAACAATTGTATTCATGTAAAAAGGCGATGGATAAACTGTTCCTGTGATATACAAATCAATAATTAAAATTGTTTAGAAATAGTCGCACAAGGAACATATGTATTAACTAAAGCACGGTATTTTTAGGAAATTATTAAAAATTAATACCAGCTCATTAAAAGACATATGCAAAACAATTGTATTCATGTAAAGAGGCGATTGATAAACTGTTCCTGTGATATACAAATCAATAATTGAAATTGTTTCGAAATAGTAGCACAAGGAACATATGTATTAACTAAAGCACGGTATTTTTAGGAAATTATTAAAAATTAAAACCAGCTCATTGAAAGACATATGCAAAACAATTGTATTCATGTAAAAAGGCGATGGATAAACTGTTCCTGTGATATACAAATCAATAATTAAAATTGTTTAGAAATAGTCGCACAAGGAACATATGTATTAACTAAAGCACGGTATTTTTAGGAAATTATTAAAAATTAATACCAGCTCATTGAAAGACATATGCAAAACAATTGTATTCATGTAAAGAGGCGATTGATAAACTGTTCCTGTGATATACAAATCAATAATTGAAATTGTTTTGAAATAGTAGCACAAGGAACATATGTATTAACTAAAGCACGGTATTTTTAGGAAATTATTAAAAATTAAAACCAGCTCATTGAAAGACATATGCAAAACAATTTTATTCATGTAAAAAGGCGATGGATAAACTGTTCCTGTGATATACAAATCAATAATTAAAATTGTTTAGAAATAGTCGCACAAGGAATATATGTATTAACTAAAGCACGGTATTTTTAGGAAATTATTAAAAATTAATACCAGCTCATTGAAAGACATATGCAAAACAATTGTATTCATGTAAAGAGGCGATAGATAAACTATTTCTGTGATATACAAATCAATAATTGAAATTGTTTCGAAATAGTCGCACAAGGAACATATGTATTAACTAATGCACGGTATTTTTAGGAAATTATTAAAAATTAAAACCAGCTCATTGAAAGACATATGCAAAACAATTGTATTCATGTAAAGAGGCGATGGATAAACTGTTCCTGTCATATACAAATCAATAATTGAAATTGTTTCGAAATAGTCGCACAAGGAACATATGTATTAACTAAAGCACGGTATTTTTAGGAAATTATTAAAAATTAAAACCAGCTCATTGAAAGACATATGCAAAACAATTGTATTCATGTAAAGAGGCGATGGATAAACTGTTCCTGTGATATACATACAAATCAATAATTAAAATCGTTTAAAAATAGTCGCTCAAGGAACATATGTATTAACTAAAGCACGGTATTTTTAGGAAATTATTAAAAATTAAAACCAGCTCATTGAAAGACATATGCAAAACAATTGTATTCATGTAAAGAGGCGATGGATAAACTGTTCCTGTGATATACAAATCAATAATTAAAATTGTTCAGAAATAGTCGCTCAAGGAACATATGTATTAACTAATGCACGGTATTTTTAGGAAATTATTAAAAATTAAAACCAGCTCATTGAAAAACATATGCAAAACAATTGTATTCCTGTAAAGAGGCGATGGATAAACTGTTCCTGTGATATACAAATCAATAATTAAAATTGTTTAGAAATAGTCGCTCAAGGAACATATGTATTAACTAAAGCACGGTATTTTTAGGAAATTATTAAAAATTAAAACCAGCTCATTGAAAGACATATGCAAAACAATTGTATTCATGTAAAGAGGCGATGGATAAACTGTTCCTGTGATATACAAATCAATAATTGAAATTGTTTCGAAATAGTCGCACAAGGAACATATGTATTAACTAAAGCACGGTATTTTTAGGAAATTATTAAAAATTAATACCAGCTCATTGAAAGACATATGCAAAACAATTGTATTCATGTAAAGAGGCGATGGATAAACTGTTTCTGTGATATACAAATCAATAATTAAAATTGTTTAGAAATAGTCGCTCAAGGAACATTTGTATTAACTAAAGCACGGTATTTTTAGGAAATTATTAAAAATTAAAACCAGCTCATTGAAAGACATATGCAAAACAATTGTATTCATGTAAAAAGGCGATGGATAAACTGTTCCTGTGATATACAAATCAATAATTAAAATTGTTTAGAAATAGTCGCACAAGGAACATATGTATTAACTAAAGCACGGTATTTTTAGGAAATTATTAAAAATTAATACCAGCTCATTGAAAGACATATGCAAAACAATTGTATTCATGTAAAGAGGCGATTGATAAACTGTTCCTGTGATATACAAATCAATAATTGAAATTGTTTCGAAATAGTAGCACAAGGAACATATGTATTAACTAAAGCACGGTATTTTTAGGAAATTATTAAAAATTAAAACCAGCTCATTGAAAGACATATGCAAAACAATTGTATTCATGTAAAAAGGCGATGGATAAACTGTTCCTGTGATATACAAATCAATAATTAAAATTGTTTAGAAATAGTCGCACAAGGAACATATGTATTAACTAAAGCACGGTATTTTTAGGAAATTATTAAAAATTAATACCAGCTCATTGAAAGACATATGCAAAACAATTGTATTCATGTAAAGAGGCGATTGATAAACTGTTCCTGTGATATACAAATCAATAATTGAAATTGTTTCGAAATAGTAGCACAAGGAACATATGTATTAACTAAAGCACGGTATTTTTAGGAAATTATTAAAAATTAAAACCAGCTCATTGAAAGACATATGCAAAACAATTTTATTCATGTAAAAAGGCGATGGATAAACTGTTCCTGTGATATACAAATCAATAATTAAAATTGTTTAGAAATAGTCGCACAAGGAACATATGTATTAACTAAAGCACGGTATTTTTAGGAAATTATTAAAAATTAATACCAGCTCATTGAAAGACATATGCAAAACAATTGTATTCATGTAAAGAGGCGATAGATAAACTATTTCTGTGATATACAAATCAATAATTGAAATTGTTTCGAAATAGTCGCACAAGGAACATATGTATTAACTAATGCACGGTATTTTTAGGAAATTATTAAAAATTAAAACCAGCTCATTGAAAGACATATGCAAAACAATTGTATTCATGTAAAGAGGCGATGGATAAACTGTTCCTGTCATATACAAATCAATAATTGAAATTGTTTTGAAATAGTCGCACAAGGAACATATGTATTAACTAAAGCACGGTATTTTTAGGAAATTATTAAAAATTAAAACCAGCTCATTGAAAGACATATGCAAAACAATTGTATTCATGTAAAGAGGCGATGGATAAACTGTTCCTGTGATATACATACAAATCAATAATTAAAATTGTTCAGAAATAGTCGCTCAAAGAACATATGTATTAACTAATGCACGGTATTTTTAGGAAATTATTAAAAATTAAAACCAGCTCATTGAAAGACATATGCAAAACAATTGTATTCCTGTAAAGAGGCGATGGATAAACTGTTCCTGTGATATACAAATCAATAATTAAAATTGTTTAGAAATAGTCGCTCAAGGAACATATGTATTAACTAAAGCACGGTATTTTTAGGAAATTATTAAAAATTAAAACCAGCTCATTGAAAGACATATGCAAAACAATTGTATTCCTGTAAAGAGGCGATGGATAAACTGTTCCTGTGATATACAAATCAATAATTAAAATTGTTTAGAAATAGTCGCTCAAGGAACATATGTATTAACTAAGGCACGGTATTTTTAGGAAATTATTAAAAATTAAAACCAGCTCATTGAAAGACATATGCAAAACAATTGTATTCCTGTAAAGAGGCGATGGATAAACTGTTCCTGTGATATACAAATCAATAATTAAAATTGTTTAGAAATAGTCGCTCAAGGAACATATGTATTAACTAAAGCACGGTATTTTTAGGAAATTATTAAAAATTAAAACCAGCTCATTGAAAGACATATGCAAAACCATTGTATTCATGTAAAGAGGCGATGGATAAACTGTTCCTGTGATATACAAATCAATAATTAAAATTGTTCAGAAATAGTCGCTCAAGGAACATATGTATTAACTAATGCACGGTATTTTTAGGAAATTATTAAAAATTAAAACCAGCTCATTGAAAGACATATGCAAAAAATCTGTATTCCTGTAAAGAGGCGATGGATAAACTTTTCCTGTGATATACAAATCAATAATTAAAATTGTTTAGAAATAGTCGCTCAAGGAACATATGTATTAACTAAAGCACGGTATTTTTAGGAAATTATTAAAAATTAAAACCAGCTCATTGAAAGACATATGCAAAACAATTGTAATCATGTAAAGAGGCGATAGATAAACTGTTCCTGTCATATACAAATCAATAATTGAAATTGTTTCGAAATAGTCGCACAAGGAACATATGTATTAACTAAAGCACGGTATTTTTAGGAAATTATTAAAAATTAATGCCAGCTCATTGAAAGACATATGCAAAACAATTGTATTCATGTAAAGAGGCGATGGATAAACTGTTCCTGTGATATACAAATCAATAATTAAAATTGTTTAGAAATAGTCGCTCAAGGAACATATGTATTAACTAAAGCACGGTATTTTTAGGAAATTATTAAAAATTAAAACCAGCTCATTGAAAGACATATGCAAAACAATTGTATTCATGTAAAGAGGCGATGGATAAACTGTTCCTGTGATATACAAATCAATAATTAAAATCGTTTAGAAATAGTCGCTCAAGGAACATATGTATTAACTAAAGCACGGTATTTTTAGGAAATTATTAAAAATTAAAACCAGCTCATTGAAAGACATATGCAAAACAATTGTATTCATGTAAAGAGGCGATGGATAAACTGTTCCTGTGATATACAAATCAATAATTAAAATTGTTCAGAAATAGTCGCTCAAGGAACATATGTATTAACTAATGCACGGTATTTTTAGGAAATTATTAAAAATTAAAACCAGCTCATTGAAAGACATATGCAAAACAATTGTATTCCTGTAAAGAGGCGATGGATAAACTGTTCCTGTGATATACAAATCAATAATTAAAATTGTTTAGAAATAGTCGCTCAAGGAACATATGTATTAACTAAAGCACGGTATTTTTAGGAAATTATTAAAAATTAAAACCAGCTCATTGAAAGACATATGCAAAACAATTGTATTCATGTAAAGAGGCGATGGATAAACTGTTCCTGTGATATACAAATCAATAATTAAAATTGTTTCGAAATAGTCGCTCAAGGCACATATGTATTAACTAAAGCACGGTATTTTTAGGAAATTATTAAAAATTAAAACCAGCTCATTGAAAGACATATGCAAAACAATTGTATTCATGTAAAGAGGCGATGGATAAACTGTTCCTGTGATATACAAATCAATAATTAAAATTGTTTAGAAATAGTCGCTCAAGGAACATATGTATTAACTAAAGCACGGTATTTTTAGGAAATTATTAAAAATTAAAACCAGCTCATTGAAAGACATATGCAAAACAATTGTATTCATGTAAAGAGGCGATGGATAAACTGTTCCTGTGATATACAAATCAATAATTAAAATTGTTCAGAAATAGTCGCTCAAGGAACATATGTATTAACTAATGCACGGTATTTTTAGGAAATTATTAAAAATTAAAACCAGCTCATTGAAAGACATATGCAAAACAATTGTATTCCTGTAAAAAGGCGATGGATAAACTGTTCCTGTGATATACAAATCAATAATTAAAATTGTTTAGAAATAGTCGCTCAAGGAACATATGTATTAACTAAAGCACGGTATTTTTAGGAAATTATTAAAAATTAAAACCAGCTCATTGAAAGACATATGCAAAACAATTGTATTCATGTAAAAAGGCGATGGATAAACTGTTCCTGTGATATACAAATCAATAATTGAAATTGTTTCGAAATAGTCGCACAAGGAACATATGTATTAACTAAAGCACGGTATTTTTAGGAAATTATTAAAAATTAATACCAGCTCATTGAAAGACATATGCAAAACAATTGTATTCATGTAAAGAGGCGATGGATAAACTGTTTCTGTGATATACAAATCAATAATTAAAATTGTTTAGAAATAGTCGCTCAAGGAACATATGTATTGACTAAAGCACGGTATTTTTAGGAAATTATTAAAAAATAAAAACAGCTCATTGAAAGACATATGCAAAACAATTGTATTCATGTAAAGAAGCGATGGATAAACTGTTCCTGTCATATACAAATCAATAATTGAAATTGTTTCGAAATAGTCGCACAAGGAACATATGTATTACCTAAAGCACGGTATTTTTAGGAAATTATTAAAAATTAAAACCAGCTCATTGAAAGACATATGCAAAACAATTGTATTCATGTAAAGAGGCGATGGATAAACTGTTCCTGTGATATACAAATCAATAATTAAAATCGTTTAGAAATAGTCGCTCAAGGAACATATGTATTAACTAAAGCACGGTATTTTTAGGAAATTATTAAAAATTAAAACCAGCTCATTGAAAGACATATGCAAAACAATTGTATTCATGTAAAGAAGCGATGGATAAACTGTTCCTGTCATATACAAATCAATAATTGAAATTGTTTCAAAATAGTCGCACAAGGAACATATGTATTAACTAAAGCACGGTATTTTTAGGAAATTATTAAAAATTAAAACCAGCTCATTGAAAGACATATGCAAAACAACTTTATTCATGTAAAAAGGCGATGGATAAACTGTTCCTGTCATATACAAATCAATAATTGAAATTGTTTCGAAATAGTCGCACAAGGAACATATGTATTAACTAAAGCACGGTATTTTTAGGAAATTAGTAAAAATTAAAACCAGCTCTTTGAAAGACATATGCAAAACAATTGTATTCATGTAAAGAGGCAATGAATAAACTGTTTCTGTGATATACAAATCAATAATTAAAATTGTTCAGAAATAGTCGCTCAAGGAACATATGTATTAACTAAAGCACGGTATTTTTAGGAAATTATTAAAAATTAAAACCAGCTCATTGAAAGACATATGCAAAACAATTGTATTCCTGTAAAGAGGCGATGGATAAACTGTTTCTGTGATATACAAATCAATAATTAAAATTGTTCAGAAATAGTCGCTCAAGAAACATATGTATTAACTAAAGCACGGTATTTTTAGGAAATTTTTAAAAATTAAAACCAGCTCATTGAAAGACATATGCAAAACAATTGTATTCCTGTAAAGAGGCGATGGATAAACTGTTTCTGTGATATACAAATCAATAATTAAAATTGTTCAGAAATAGTCGCTCAAGGAACATATGCATTAACTAAAGCACGGTATTTTTAGGAAATTATTAAAAAATAAAACCAGCTCATTGAAAGACATATGCAAAACAATTGTATTCATGTAAAGAAGCGATGGATAAACTGTTCCTGTCATATACAAATCAATAATTGAAATTGTTTCGAAATAGTCGCACAAGGAACATATGTATTAACTAAAGCACGGTATTTTTAGGAAATTATTAAAAATTAAAACCAGCTCATTGAAAGACATATGCTAAACAATTGTATTCATGTAAAGAGGCGATGGATAAACTGTTCCTGTGATATACAAATCAATAATTAAAATCGTTTAGAAATAGTCGCTCAAGGAACATATGTATTAACTAAAGCACGGTATTTTTAGGAAATTATTAAAAATTAAAACCAGCTCATTGAAAGACATATGCAAAACAATTGTATTCATGTAAAGAGGCGATGGATAAACTGTTCCTGTGATATACAAATCAATAATTAAAATTGTTTAGAAATAGTCGCTCAAGGAACATATGTATTAACTAAAGCACGGTATTTTTAGGAAATTATTAAAAATTAAAACCAGCTCATTGAAAGACATATGCAAAACAATTGTAATCATGTAAAGAGGCGATGGATAAACTGTTCCTGTGATATACAAATCAATAATTGAAATTGTTTCGAAATAGTCGCACAAGGAACATATGTATTAACTAAAGCACGGTATTTTTAGGAAATTATTAAAATTAATACCAGCTCATTGAAAGACATATGCAAAACAATTGTATTCATGTAAAGAGGCGATGGATAAACTGTTTCTGTGATATACAAATCAATAATTAAAATTGTTTAGAAATAGTCGCTCAAGGAACATATGTATTAACTAAAGCACGGTATTTTTAGGAAATTATTAAAAAATAAAACCAGCTCATTGAAAGACATATGCAAAACAATTGTATTCATGTAAAGAAGCGATGGATAAACTGTTCCTGTCATATACAAATCAATAATTGAAATTGTTTCAAAATAGTCGCACAAGGAACATATGTATTAACTAAAGCACGGTATTTTTAGGAAATTATTAAAAATTAAAACCAGCTCATTGAAAGACATATGCAAAACAATTTTATTCATGTAAAAAGGCGATGGATAAACTGTTCCTGTCATATACAAATCAATAATTGAAATTGTTTCGAAATACTCGCACAAGAAACATATGTATTAACTAAAGCACGGTATTTTTAGGAAATTTTTAAAAATTAAAACCAGCTCATTGAAAGACATATGCAAAACAATTGTATTCCTGTAAAGAGGCGATGGATAAACTGTTTCTGTGATATACAAATCAATAATTAAAATTGTTCAGAAATAGTCGCTCAAGGAACATATGTATTAACTAAAGCACGGTATATTTAGGAAATTATTAAAAATTAAAACCAGCTCATTGAAAGACATATGCAAAACAATTGTATTCCTGTAAAGAGGCGATGGATAAACTGTTCCTGTGATATACAAATCAATAATTAAAATTGTTCAGAAACAGTCGCTCAAGGAACATATGTATTAACTAAAGCACGGTATTTTTAGGAAATTATTAAAAATTAAAGCCAGCTCATTGAAAGACATATGCAAAACAATTGTATTCATGTAAAGAGACGATGGATAAACTGTTCCTGTGATATACAAATCAATAATTAAAATTGTTTCGAAATAGTCGCTCAAGGAACATATGTATTAACTAAAGCACGGTATTTTTAGGAAATTATTAAAAATTAAAACCAGCTCATTGAAAGACATATGCAAAACAATTGTATTCATGTAAAGAGGCGATGGATAAACTGTTCCTGTGATATACAAATTAATAATTAAAATTGTTCAGAAATAGTCGCTCAAGGAACATATGTATTAACTAATGCACGGTATTTTTAGGAAATTATTAAAAATTAAAACCAGCTCATTGAAAGACATATGCAAAACAATTGTATTCCTGTAAAGAGGCGATGGATAAACTGTTCCTGTGATATACAAATCAATAATTAAAATTGTTTAGAAATAGTCGCTCAAGGAACATATGTATTAACTAAAGCACGGTATTTTTAGGAAATTATTAAAAATTAAAACCAGCTCATTGAAAGACATATGCAAAACAATTGTATTCATGTAAAGAGGCGATGGATAAACTGTTCCTGTGATATACAAATCAATAATTGAAATTGTTTCGAAATAGTCGCACAAGGAACATATGTATTAACTAAAGCACGGTATTTTTAGGAAATTATTAAAAATTAATACCAGCTCATTGAAAGACATATGCAAAACAATTGTATTCATGTAAAGAGGCGATGGATAAACTGTTTCTGTGATATACAAATCAATAATTAAAATTGTTCAGAAATAGTCGCTCAAGAAACATATGTATTAACTAAAGCACGGTATTTTTAGGAAATTATTAAAAATTAAAACCAGCTCATTGAAAGACATAAGCAAAACAATTGTATTCATGTAAAGAGGCGATAGATAAACTGTTCCTGTGATATACAAATCAATAATTAAAATTGTTTCGAAATAGTCGCTCAAGGAACATATGTATTAACTAAAGCACGGTATTTTTAGGAAATTATTAAAAATTAAAACCAGCTTATTGAAAGACATATGCAAAACAATTGTATTCATGTAAAGAGGCGATGGATAAACTGTTCCTGTGATATACAAATCAATAATTAAAATTGTTTCGAAATAGTCGCTCAAGGAACATATGTATTAACTAAAGCACGGTATTTTTAGGAAATTATTAAAAATTAAAACCAGCTCATTGAAAGACATATGCAAAACAATTGTATTCATGTAAAGAGGCGATGAATAAACTGTTCCTGTCATATACAAATCAATAATTAAAATTGTTTCGAAATAGTCGCTCAAGGAACATATGTATTAACTAAAGCACGGTATTTTTAGGAAATTATTAAAAATTAAAACCAGCTCATTGAAAGACATATGCAAAACAATTGTATTCCTGTAAAGAGGCGATGGATAAACTGTTTCTGTGATATACAAATCAATAATTAAAATTGTTTAGAAATAATCGCTCAAGGAACATATGTATTAACTAAAGCACGGTATTTTTAGGAAATTATTAAAAATTAATACCAGCTCATTGAAAGACATATGCAAAACAATTGTATTCCTGTAAAGAGGCGATGGATAAACTGTTTCTGTGATATACAAATCAATAATTAAAATTGTTCAGAAATAGTCGCTCAAGGAACATATGTATTAACTAAAGCACGGTATTTTTAGGAAATTATTAAAAAATAAAACCAGCTCATTGAAAGACATATGCAAAACCATTGTATTCATGTAAAGAAGCGATGGATAAACTGTTCCTGTCATATACAAATCAATAATTGAAATTGTTTCGAAATAGTCGCACAAGGAACATAATGTATTAACTAAAGCACGGTATTTTTAGGAAATTATTAAAAATTAAAACCAGCTCATTGAAAGACATATGCAAAACAATTGTATTCATGTAAAGAGGCGATGGATAAACTGTTCCTGTGATATACAAATCAATAATTAAAATCGTTTAGAAATAGTCGCTCAAGGAACATATGTATTAACTAAAGCACGGTATTTTTAGGAAATTATTAAAAATTAAAACCAGCTCATTGAAAGACATATGCAAAACAATTGTATTCATGTAAAGAGGCGATGGATAAACTGTTCCTGTGATATACAAATCAATAATTAAAATCGTTTAGAAATAGTCGCTCAAGGAACATATGTATTAACTAAAGCACGGTATTTTTAGGAAATTATTAAAAATTAAAACCAGCTCATTGAAAGACATATGCAAAACAATTGTATTCATGTAAAGAGGCGATGGATAAACTGTTCCTGTGATATACAAATTAATAATTAAAATTGTACAGAAATAGTCGCTCAAGGAACATATGTATTAACTAATGCACGGTATTTTTAGGAAATTATTAAAAATTAAAACCAGCTCATTGAAAGACATATGCAAAACAATTGTATTTCTGTAAAGAGGCGATGGATAAACTGTTCCTGTGATATACAAATCAATAATTAAAATTGTTTAGAAATAGTCGCTCAAGGAACATATGTATTAACTAAAGCACGGTATTTTTAGGAAATTATTAAAAATTAAAACCAGCTCATTGAAAGACATATGCAAAACAATTGTATTCATGTAAAGAGGCGATGGATAAACTGTTCCTGTGATATACAAATCAATAATTGAAATTGTTTCGAAATAGTCGCACAAGGAACATATGTATTAACTAAAGCACGGTATTTTTAGGAAATTATTAAAAATTAATACCAGCTCATTGAAAGACATATGCAAAACAATTGTATTCATGTAAAGAGGCGATGGATAAACTGTTTCTGTGATATACAAATCAATAATTAAAATTGTTTAGAAATAATCGCTCAAGGAACATATGTATTAACTAAAGCACGGTATTTTTAGGAAATTATTAAAAAATAAAACCAGCTCATTGAAAGACATATGCAAAACAATTGTATTCATGTAAAGAAGCGATGGATAAACTGTTCCTGTCATATACAAATCAATAATTGAAATTGTTTCAAAATAGTCGCACAAGGAACATATGTATTAACTAAAGCACGGTATTTTTAGGAAATTATTAAAAATTAAAACCAGCTCATTGAAAGACATATGCAAAACAACTTTATTCATGTAAAAATGCGATGGATAAACTGTTCCTGTCATATACAAATCAATAATTGAAATTGTTTCGAAATAGTCGCACAAGGAACATATGTATTAACTAAAGCACGGTATTTTTAGGAAATTAGTAAAAATTAAAACCAGCTCTTTAAAAGACATATGCAAAACAATTGTATTCATGTAAAGAGGCGATGGATAAACTGTTTCTGTGATATACAAATCAATAATTAAAATTGTTCAGAAATAGTCGCTCAAGGAACATATGTATTAACTAAAGCACGGTATTTTTAGGAAATTATTAAAAATTAAAACCAGCTCATTGAAAGACATATGCAAAACAATTGTATTCCTGTAAAGAGGCGATGGATAAACTGTTTCTGTGATATACAAATCAATAATTAAAATTGTTCAGAAATAGTCGCTCAAGAAACATATGTATTAACTAAAGCACGGTATTTTTAGGAAATTTTTAAAAATTAAAACCAGCTCATTGAAAGACATATGCAAAACAATTGTATTCCTGTAAAGAGGCGATGGATAAACTGTTTCTGTGATATACAAATCAATAATTAAAATTGTTCAGAAATAGTCGCTCAAGGAACATATGCATTAACTAAAGCACGGTATTTTTAGGAAATTATTAAAAAATAAAACCAGCTCATTGAAAGACATATGCAAAACAATTGTATTCATGTAAAGAAGCGATGGATAAACTGTTCCTGTCATATACAAATCAATAATTGAAATTGTTTCAAAATAGTCGCACAAGGAACATATGTATTAACTAAAGCACGGTATTTTTAGGAAATTATTAAAAATTAAAACCAGCTCATTGAAAGACATATGCAAAACAACTTTATTCATGTAAAAAGGCGATGGATAAACTGTTCCTGTCATATACAAATCAATAATTGAAATTGTTTCGGAATAGTCGCACAAGGAACATATGTATTAACTAAAGCACGGTATTTTTAGGAAATTAGTAAAAATTAAAACCAGCTCTTTGAAAGACATATGCAAAACAATTGTATTCATGTAAAGAGGCGATGGATAAACTGTTTCTGTGATATACAAATCAATAATTAAAATTGTTCAGAAATAGTCGCTCAAGGAACATATGTATTAACTAAAGCACGGTATTTTTAGGAAATTATTAAAAATTAAAACCAGCTCATTGAAAGACATATGCAAAACAATTGTATTCCTGTAAAGAGGCGATGGATACACTGTTTCTGTGATATACAAATCAATAATTAAAATTGTTCAGAAATAGTCGCTCAAGAAACATATGTATTAACTAAAGCACGGTATTTTTAGGAAATTTTTAAAAATTAAAACCAGCTCATTGAAAGACATATGCAAAACAATTGTATTCCTGTAAAGAGGCGATGGATAAACTGTTTCTGTGATATACAAATCAATAATTAAAATTGTTCAGAAATAGTCGCTCAAGGAACATATGCATTAACTAAAGCACGGTATTTTTAGGAAATTATTAAAAAATAAAACCAGCTCATTGAAAGACATATGCAAAACAATTGTATTCATGTAAAGAAGCGATGGATAAACTGTTCCTGTCATATACAAATCAATAATTGAAATTGTTTCGAAATAGTCGCACAAGGAACATATGTATTAACTAAAGCACGGTATTTTTAGGAAATTATTAAAAATTAAAACCAGCTCATTGAAAGACATATGCTAAACAATTGTATTCATGTAAAGAGGCGATGGATAAACTGTTCCTGTGATATACAAATCAATAAATTAAATCGTTTAGAAATAGTCGCTCAAGGAACATATGTATTAACTAAAGCACGGTATTTTTAGGAAATTATTAAAAATTAAAACCAGCTCATTGAAAGACATATGCAAAACAATTGTATTCATGTAAAGAGGCGATGGATAAACTGTTCCTGTGATATACAAATCAATAATTAAAATTGTTCAGAAATAGTCGCTCAAGGAACATATGTATTAACTAATGCACGGTATTTTTAGGAAATTATTAAAAATTAAAACCAGCTCATTGAAAGACATATGCAAAACAATTGTATTCCTGTAAAGAGGCGATGGATAAACTGTTCCTGTGATATACAAATCAATAATTAAAATTGTTTAGAAATAGTCGCTCAAGGAACATATGTATTAACTAAAGCACGGTATTTTTAGGAAATTATTAAAAATTAAAACCAGCTCATTGAAAGACATATGCAAAACAATTGTATTCATGTAAAGAGGCGATGGATAAACTGTTCCTGTGATATACAAATCAATAATTGAAATTGTTTCGAAATAGTCGCACAAGGAACATATGTATTAACTAAAGCACGGTATTTTTAGGAAATTATTAAAAATTAATACCAGCTCATTGAAAGACATATGCAAAACAATTGTATTCATGTAAAGAGGCGATGGATAAACTGTTTCTGTGATATACAAATCAATAATTAAAATTGTTTAGAAATAGTCGCTCAAGGAACATATGTATTAACTAAAGCACGGTATTTTTAGGAAATTATTAAAAATTAAAACCAGCTCATTGAAAGACATATGCAAAACAATTGTATTCATGTAAAGAGGCGATGGATAAACTGTTCCTGTGATATACAAATCAATAATTGAAATTGTTTCAAAATAGTCGCACAAGGAACATATGTATTAACTAAAGCACGGTATTTTTAGGAAATTATTAAAAATTAAAACCAGCTCATTGAAAGACATATGCAAAACAATTTTATTCATGTAAAAAGGCGATGGATAAACTGTTCCTGTCATATACAAATCAATAATTGAAATTGTTTCGAAATAGTCGCACAAGAAACATATGTATTAACTAAAGCACGGTATTTTTAGGAAATTTTTAAAAATTAAAACCAGCTCATTGAAAGACATGCAAAACAATTGTATTCCTGTAAAGAGGCGATGGATAAACTGTTTCTGTGATATACAAATCAATAATTAAAATTGTTCAGAAATAGTCGCTCAAGGAACATATGTATTAACTAAAGCACGGTATTTTTAGGAAATTATTAAAAATTAAAACCAGCTCATTGAAAGACATATGCAAAACAATTGTATTCCTGTAAAGAGGCGATGGATAAACTGTTTCTGTGACATACAAATCAATAATTAAAATTGTTCAGAAATAGTCGCTCAAGGAACATATGTATTAACTAAAGCACGGTATTTTTAGGAAATTATTAAAAATTAAAACCAGCTCATTGAAAGACATATGCAAAACAATTGTATTCATGTAAAGAGGCGATGGATAAACTGTTCCTGTGATATACAAATCAATAATTAAAATTGTTTAGAAATAGTCGCTCAAGGAACATATGTATTAACTAAAGCACGGTATTTTTAGGAAATTATTAAAAATTAAAACCAGCTCATTGAAAGACATATGCAAAACAATTGTATTCATGTAAAGAGGCGATGGATAAACTGTTCCTGTGATATACAAATCAATAATTGAAATTGTTTCGAAATAGTCGCACAAGGAACATATGTATTAACTAAAGCACGGTATTTTTAGGAAATTATTAAAAATTAATACCAGCTCATTGAAAGACATATGCAAAACAATTGTATTCATGTAAAGAGGCGATGGATAAACTGTTTCTGTGATATACAAATCAATAATTAAAATTGTTTAGAAATAGTCGCTCAAGGAACATATGTATTAACTAAAGCACGGTATTTTTAGGAAATTATTAAAAAATAAAACCAGCTCATTGAAAGACATATGCAAAACAATTGTATTCATGTAAAGAGGCGATGGATAAACTGTTCCTGTCATATACAAATCAATAATTGAAATTGTTTCGAAATAGTCGCACAAGGAACATAATGTATTAACTAAAGCACGGTATTTTTAGGAAATTATTAAAAATTAAAACCAGCTCATTGAAAGACATATGCAAAACAATTGTATTCATGTAAAGAGGCGATGGATAAACTGTTCCTGTGATATACAAATCAATAATTAAAATCGTTTAGAAATAGTCGCTCAAGGAACATATGTATTAACTAAAGCACGGTATTTTTAGGAAATTATTAAAAATTAAAACCAGCTCATTGAAAGACATATGCAAAACAATTGTATTCATGTAAAGAGGCGATGGATAAACTGTTCCTGTGATATACAAATCAATAATTAAAATCGTTTAGAAATAGTCGCTCAAGGAACATATGTATTAACTAAAGCACGGTATTTTTAGGAAATTATTAAAAATTAAAACCAGCTCATTGAAAGACATATGCAAAACAATTGTATTCATGTAAAGAGGCGATGGATAAACTGTTCCTGTGATATACAAATTAATAATTAAAATTGTACAGAAATAGTCGCTCAAGGAACATATGTATTAACTAATGCACGGTATTTTTAGGAAATTATTAAAAATTAAAACCAGCTCATTGAAAGACATATGCAAAACAATTGTATTTCTGTAAAGAGGCGATGGATAAACTGTTCCTGTGATATACAAATCAATAATTAAAATTGTTTAGAAATAGTCGCTCAAGGAACATATGTATTAACTAAAGCACGGTATTTTTAGGAAATTATTAAAAATTAAAACCAGCTCATTGAAAGACATATGCAAAACAATTGTATTCATGTAAAGAGGCGATGGATAAACTGTTCCTGTGATATACAAATCAATAATTGAAATTGTTTCGAAATAGTCGCACAAGGAACATATGTATTAACTAAAGCACGGTATTTTTAGGAAATTATTAAAAATTAATACCAGCTCATTGAAAGACATATGCAAAACAATTGTATTCATGTAAAGAGGCGATGGATAAACTGTTTCTGTGATATACAAATCAATAATTAAAATTGTTTAGAAATAATCGCTCAAGGAACATATGTATTAACTAAAGCACGGTATTTTTAGGAAATTATTAAAAAATAAAACCAGCTCATTGAAAGACATATGCAAAACAATTGTATTCATGTAAAGAAGCGATGGATAAACTGTTCCTGTCATATACAAATCAATAATTGAAATTGTTTCAAAATAGTCGCACAAGGAACATATGTATTAACTAAAGCACGGTATTTTTAGGAAATTATTAAAAATTAAAACCAGCTCATTGAAAGACATATGCAAAACAACTTTATTCATGTAAAAATGCGATGGATAAACTGTTCCTGTCATATACAAATCAATAATTGAAATTGTTTCGAAATAGTCGCACAAGGAACATATGTATTAACTAAAGCACGGTATTTTTAGGAAATTAGTAAAAATTAAAACCAGCTCTTTAAAAGACATATGCAAAACAATTGTATTCATGTAAAGAGGCGATGGATAAACTGTTTCTGTGATATACAAATCAATAATTAAAATTGTTCAGAAATAGTCGCTCAAGGAACATATGTATTAACTAAAGCACGGTATTTTTAGGAAATTATTAAAAATTAAAACCAGCTCATTGAAAGACATATGCAAAACAATTGTATTCCTGTAAAGAGGCGATGGATAAACTGTTTCTGTGATATACAAATCAATAATTAAAATTGTTCAGAAATAGTCGCTCAAGAAACATATGTATTAACTAAAGCACGGTATTTTTAGGAAATTTTTAAAAATTAAAACCAGCTCATTGAAAGACATATGCAAAACAATTGTATTCCTGTAAAGAGGCGATGGATAAACTGTTTCTGTGATATACAAATCAATAATTAAAATTGTTCAGAAATAGTCGCTCAAGGAACATATGCATTAACTAAAGCACGGTATTTTTAGGAAATTATTAAAAAATAAAACCAGCTCATTGAAAGACATATGCAAAACAATTGTATTCATGTAAAGAAGCGATGGATAAACTGTTCCTGTCATATACAAATCAATAATTGAAATTGTTTCAAAATAGTCGCACAAGGAACATATGTATTAACTAAAGCACGGTATTTTTAGGAAATTATTAAAAATTAAAACCAGCTCATTGAAAGACATATGCAAAACAACTTTATTCATGTAAAAAGGCGATGGATAAACTGTTCCTGTCATATACAAATCAATAATTGAAATTGTTTCGGAATAGTCGCACAAGGAACATATGTATTAACTAAAGCACGGTATTTTTAGGAAATTAGTAAAAATTAAAACCAGCTCTTTGAAAGACATATGCAAAACAATTGTATTCATGTAAAGAGGCGATGGATAAACTGTTTCTGTGATATACAAATCAATAATTAAAATTGTTCAGAAATAGTCGCTCAAGGAACATATGTATTAACTAAAGCACGGTATTTTTAGGAAATTATTAAAAATTAAAACCAGCTCATTGAAAGACATATGCAAAACAATTGTATTCCTGTAAAGAGGCGATGGATACACTGTTTCTGTGATATACAAATCAATAATTAAAATTGTTCAGAAATAGTCGCTCAAGAAACATATGTATTAACTAAAGCACGGTATTTTTAGGAAATTTTTAAAAATTAAAACCAGCTCATTGAAAGACATATGCAAAACAATTGTATTCCTGTAAAGAGGCGATGGATAAACTGTTTCTGTGATATACAAATCAATAATTAAAATTGTTCAGAAATAGTCGCTCAAGGAACATATGCATTAACTAAAGCACGGTATTTTTAGGAAATTATTAAAAAATAAAACCAGCTCATTGAAAGACATATGCAAAACAATTGTATTCATGTAAAGAAGCGATGGATAAACTGTTCCTGTCATATACAAATCAATAATTGAAATTGTTTCGAAATAGTCGCACAAGGAACATATGTATTAACTAAAGCACGGTATTTTTAGGAAATTATTAAAAATTAAAACCAGCTCATTGAAAGACATATGCTAAACAATTGTATTCATGTAAAGAGGCGATGGATAAACTGTTCCTGTGATATACAAATCAATAAATTAAATCGTTTAGAAATAGTCGCTCAAGGAACATATGTATTAACTAAAGCACGGTATTTTTAGGAAATTATTAAAAATTAAAACCAGCTCATTGAAAGACATATGCAAAACAATTGTATTCATGTAAAGAGGCGATGGATAAACTGTTCCTGTGATATACAAATCAATAATTAAAATTGTTCAGAAATAGTCGCTCAAGGAACATATGTATTAACTAATGCACGGTATTTTTAGGAAATTATTAAAAATTAAAACCAGCTCATTGAAAGACATATGCAAAACAATTGTATTCCTGTAAAGAGGCGATGGATAAACTGTTCCTGTGATATACAAATCAATAATTAAAATTGTTTAGAAATAGTCGCTCAAGGAACATATGTATTAACTAAAGCACGGTATTTTTAGGAAATTATTAAAAATTAAAACCAGCTCATTGAAAGACATATGCAAAACAATTGTATTCATGTAAAGAGGCGATGGATAAACTGTTCCTGTGATATACAAATCAATAATTGAAATTGTTTCGAAATAGTCGCACAAGGAACATATGTATTAACTAAAGCACGGTATTTTTAGGAAATTATTAAAAATTAATACCAGCTCATTGAAAGACATATGCAAAACAATTGTATTCATGTAAAGAGGCGATGGATAAACTGTTTCTGTGATATACAAATCAATAATTAAAATTGTTTAGAAATAGTCGCTCAAGGAACATATGTATTAACTAAAGCACGGTATTTTTAGGAAATTATTAAAAATTAAAACCAGCTCATTGAAAGACATATGCAAAACAATTGTATTCATGTAAAGAGGCGATGGATAAACTGTTCCTGTGATATACAAATCAATAATTGAAATTGTTTCAAAATAGTCGCACAAGGAACATATGTATTAACTAAAGCACGGTATTTTTAGGAAATTATTAAAAATTAAAACCAGCTCATTGAAAGACATATGCAAAACAATTTTATTCATGTAAAAAGGCGATGGATAAACTGTTCCTGTCATATACAAATCAATAATTGAAATTGTTTCGAAATAGTCGCACAAGAAACATATGTATTAACTAAAGCACGGTATTTTTAGGAAATTTTTAAAAATTAAAACCAGCTCATTGAAAGACATGCAAAACAATTGTATTCCTGTAAAGAGGCGATGGATAAACTGTTTCTGTGATATACAAATCAATAATTAAAATTGTTCAGAAATAGTCGCTCAAGGAACATATGTATTAACTAAAGCACGGTATTTTTAGGAAATTATTAAAAATTAAAACCAGCTCATTGAAAGACATATGCAAAACAATTGTATTCCTGTAAAGAGGCGATGGATAAACTGTTTCTGTGACATACAAATCAATAATTAAAATTGTTCAGAAATAGTCGCTCAAGGAACATATGTATTAACTAAAGCACGGTATTTTTAGGAAATTATTAAAAATTAAAACCAGCTCATTGAAAGACATATGCAAAACAATTGTATTCATGTAAAGAGGCGATGGATAAACTGTTCCTGTGATATACAAATCAATAATTAAAATTGTTTAGAAATAGTCGCTCAAGGAACATATGTATTAACTAAAGCACGGTATTTTTAGGAAATTATTAAAAATTAAAACCAGCTCATTGAAAGACATATGCAAAACAATTGTATTCATGTAAAGAGGCGATGGATAAACTGTTCCTGTGATATACAAATCAATAATTGAAATTGTTTCGAAATAGTCGCACAAGGAACATATGTATTAACTAAAGCACGGTATTTTTAGGAAATTATTAAAAATTAATACCAGCTCATTGAAAGACATATGCAAAACAATTGTATTCATGTAAAGAGGCGATGGATAAACTGTTTCTGTGATATACAAATCAATAATTAAAATTGTTTAGAAATAGTCGCTCAAGGAACATATGTATTAACTAAAGCACGGTATTTTTAGGAAATTATTAAAAAATAAAACCAGCTCATTGAAAGACATATGCAAAACAATTGTATTCATGTAAAGAGGCGATGGATAAACTGTTCCTGTCATATACAAATCAATAATTGAAATTGTTTCAAAATAGTCGCACAAGGAACATATGTATTAACTAAAGCACGGTATTTTTAGGAAATTATTAAAAATTAAAACCAGCTCATTGAAAGACATATGCAAAACAATTTTATTCATGTAAAAAGGCGATGGATAAACTGTTCCTGTCATATACAAATCAATAATTGAAATTGTTTCGAAATAGTCGCACAAGAAACATATGTATTAACTAAAGCACGGTATTTTTAGGAAATTTTTAAAAATTAAAACCAGCTCATTGAAAGACATGCAAAACAATTGTATTCCTGTAAAGAGGCGATGGATAAACTGTTTCTGTGATATACAAATCAATAATTAAAATTGTTCAGAAATAGTCGCTCAAGGAACATATGTATTAACTAAAGCACGGTATTTTTAGGAAATTATTAAAAATTAAAACCAGCTCATTGAAAGACATATGCAAAACAATTGTATTCCTGTAAAGAGGCGATGGATAAACTGTTTTTGTGACATACAAATCAATAATTAAAATTGTTCAGAAATAGTCGCTCAAGGAACATATGTATTAACTAAAGCACGGTATTTTTAGGAAATTATTAAAAATTAAAACCAGCTCATTGAAAGACATATGCAAAACAATTGTATTCATGTAAAGAGGCGATGGATAAACTGTTCCTGTGATATACAAATCAATAATTAAAATTGTTTAGAAATAGTCGCTCAAGGAACATATGTATTAACTAAAGCACGGTATTTTTAGGAAATTATTAAAAATTAAAACCAGCTCATTGAAAGACATATGCAAAACAATTGTATTCATGTAAAGAGGCGATGGATAAACTGTTCCTGTGATATACAAATCAATAATTAAAATTGTTCAGAAACAGTCGCTCAAGGAACATATGTATTAACTAAAGCACGGTATTTTTAGGAAATTATTAAAAATTAAAGCCAGCTCATTGAAAGACATATGCAAAACAATTGTATTCATGTAAAGAGGCGATGGATAAACTGTTCCTGTGATATACAAATCAATAATTAAAATTGTTTCGAAATAGTCGCTCAAGGAACATATGTATTAACTAAAGCACGGTATTTTTAGGAAATTATTAAAAATTAAAACCAGCTCATTGAAAGACATATGCAAAACAATTGTATTCATGTAAAGAGGCGATGGATAAACTGTTCCTGTGATATACAAATCAATAATTAAATTTTTTTAGAAATAGTCGCTCAAGGAACATATGTATTAACTAAAGCACGGTATTTTTAGGAAATTATTAAAAATTAAAACCAGCTCATTGAAAGACATATGCAAAACAATTGTATTCATGTAAAGAGGCGATGGATAAACTGTTCCTGTGATATACAAATTAATAATTAAAATTGTTCAGAAATAGTCGCTCAAGGAACATATGTATTAACTAATGCACGGTATTTTTAGGAAATTATTAAAAATTAAAACCAGCTCATTGAAAGACATATGCAAAACAATTGTATTCCTGTAAAGAGGCGATGGATAAACTGTTCCTGTGATATACAAATCAATAATTAAAATTGTTTAGAAATAGTCGCTCAAGGAACATATGTATTAACTAAAGCACGGTATTTTTAGGAAATTATTAAAAATTAAAACCAGCTCATTGAAAGACATATGCAAAACAATTGTATTCATGTAAAGAGGCGATGGATAAACTGTTCCTGTGATATACAAATCAATAATTGAAATTGTTTCGAAATAGTCGCACAAGGAACATATGTATTAACTAAAGCACGGTATTTTTAGGAAATTATTAAAAATTAATACCAGCTCATTGAAAGACATATGCAAAACAATTGTATTCATGTAAAGAGGCGATGGATAAACTGTTTCTGTGATATACAAATCAATAATTAAAATTGTTCAGAAATAGTCGCTCAAGAAACATATGTATTAACTAAAGCACGGTATTTTTAGGAAATTATTAAAAATTAAAACCAGCTCATTGAAAGACATAAGCAAAACAATTGTATTCATGTAAAGAGGCGATAGATAAACTGTTCCTGTGATATACAAATCAATAATTAAAATTGTTTCGAAATAGTCGCTCAAGGAACATATGTATTAACTAAAGCACGGTATTTTTAGGAAATTATTAAAAATTAAAACCAGCTTATTGAAAGACATATGCAAAACAATTGTATTCATGTAAAGAGGCGATGGATAAACTGTTCCTGTGATATACAAATCAATAATTAAAATTGTTTCGAAATAGTCGCTCAAGGAACATATGTATTAACTAAAGCACGGTATTTTTAGGAAATTATTAAAAATTAAAACCAGCTCATTGAAAGACATATGCAAAACAATTGTATTCATGTAAAAAGGCGATGGATAAACTGTTCCTGTCATATACAAATCAATAATTAAAATTGTTTCGAAATAGTCGCTCAAGGAACATATGTATTAACTAAAGCACGGTATTTTTAGGAAATTATTAAAAATTAAAACCAGCTCATTGAAAGACATATGCAAAACAATTGTATTCCTGTAAAGAGGCGATGGATAAACTGTTTCTGTGATATACAAATCAATAATTAAAATTGTTCAGAAATAGTCGCTCAAGAAACATATGTATTAACTAAAGCACGGTATTTTTAGGAAATTTTTAAAAATTAAAACCAGCTCATTGAAAGACATATGCAAAACAATTGTATTCCTGTAAAGAGGCGATGGATAAACTGTTTCTGTGATATACAAATCAATAATTAAAATTGTTCAGAAATAGTCGCTCAAGGAACATATGTATTAACTAAAGCACGGTATTTTTAGGAAATTATTAAAAAATAAAACCAGCTCATTGAAAGACATATGCAAAACAATTGTATTCATGTAAAGAAGCGATGGATAAACTGTTCCTGTCATATACAAATCAATAATTGAAATTGTTTTAAAATAGTCGCACAAGGAACATATGTATTAACTAAAGCACGGTATTTTTAGGAAATTATTAAAAATTAAAACCAGCTCATTGAAAGACATATGCAAAACAACTTTATTCATGTAAAAAGGCGATGGATAAACTGTTCCTGTGATATACAAATCAATAATTGAAATTGTTTCGGAATAGTCGCACAAGGAACATATGTATTAACTAAAGCACGGTATTTTTAGGAAATTAGTAAAAATTAAAACCAGCTCTTTGAAAGACATATGCAAAACAATTGTATTCATGTAAAGAGGCGATGGATAAACTGTTTCTGTGATATACAAATCAATAATTAAAATTGTTCAGAAATAGTCGCTCAAGGAACATATGTATTAACTAAAGCACGGTATTTTTAGGAAATTATTAAAAATTAAAACCAGCTCATTGAAAGACATATGCAAAACAATTGTATTCCTGTAAAGAGGCGATGGATAAACTGTTTCTGTGATATACAAATCAATAATTAAAATTGTTCAGAAATAGTCGCTCAAGAAACATATGTATTAACTAAAGCACGGTATTTTTAGGAAATTTTTAAAAATTAAAACCAGCTCATTGAAAGACATATGCAAAACAATTGTATTCCTGTAAAGAGGCGATGGATAAACTGTTTCTGTGATATACAAATCAATAATTAAAATTGTTCAGAAATAGTCGCTCAAGGAACATATGCATTAACTAAAGCACGGTATTTTTAGGAAATTATTAAAAAATAAAACCAGCTCATTGAAAGACATATGCAAAACAATTGTATTCATGTAAAGAAGCGATGGATAAACTGTTCCTGTCATATACAAATCAATAATTGAAATTGTTTCGAAATAGTCGCACAAGGAACAGATGTATTAACTAAAGCACGGTATTTTTAGGAAATTATTAAAAATTAAAACCAGCTCATTGAAAGACATATGCTAAACAATTGTATTCATGTAAAGAGGCGATGGATAAACTGTTCCTGTGATATACAAATCAATAATTAAAATCGTTTAGAAATAGTCGCTCAAGGAACATATGTATTAACTAAAGCACGGTATTTTTAGGAAATTATTAAAAATTAAAACCAGCTCATTGAAAGACATATGCAAAACAATTGTATTCATGTAAAGAGGCGATGGATAAACTGTTCCTGTGATATACAAATCAATAATTAAAATTGTTCAGAAATAGTCGCTCAAGGAACATATGTATTAACTAATGCACGGTATTTTTAGGAAATTATTAAAAATTAAAACCAGCTCATTGAAAGACATATGCAAAACAATTGTATTCCTGTAAAGAGGCGATGGATAAACTGTTCCTGTGATATACAAATCAATAATTAAAATTGTTTAGAAATAGTCGCTCAAGGAACATATGTATTAACTAAAGCACGGTATTTTTAGGAAATTATTAAAAATTAAAACCAGCTCATTGAAAGACATATGCAAAACAATTGTATTCATGTAAAGAGGCGATGGATAAACTGTTCCTGTGATATACAAATCAATAATTGAAATTGTTTCGAAATAGTCGCACAAGGAACATATGTATTAACTAAAGCACGGTATTTTTAGGAAATTATTAAAAATTAATACCAGCTCATTGAAAGACATATGCAAAACAATTGTATTCATGTAAAGAGGCGATGGATAAACTGTTTCTGTGATATACAAATCAATAATTAAAATTGTTTAGAAATAGTCGCTCAAGGAACATATGTATTAACTAAAGCACGGTATTTTTAGGAAATTATTAAAAAATAAAACCAGCTCATTGAAAGACATATGCAAAACAATTGTATTCATGTAAAGAAGCGATGGATAAACTGTTCCTGTCATATACAAATCAATAATTGAAATTGTTTCGAAATAGTCGCACAAGGAACAGATGTATTAACTAAAGCACGGTATTTTTAGGAAATTATTAAAAATTAAAACCAGCTCATTGAAAGACATATGCTAAACAATTGTATTCATGTAAAGAGGCGATGGATAAACTGTTCCTGTGATATACAAATCAATAATTAAAATCGTTTAGAAATAGTCGCTCAAGGAACATATGTATTAACTAAAGCACGGTATTTTTAGGAAATTATTAAAAATTAAAACCAGCTCATTGAAAGACATATGCAAAACAATTGTATTCATGTAAAGAGGCGATGGATAAACTGTTCCTGTGATATACAAATCAATAATTAAAATTGTTCAGAAATAGTCGCTCAAGGAACATATGTATTAACTAATGCACGGTATTTTTAGGAAATTATTAAAAATTAAAACCAGCTCATTGAAAGACATATGCAAAACAATTGTATTCCTGTAAAGAGGCGATGGATAAACTGTTCCTGTGATATACAAATCAATAATTAAAATTGTTTAGAAATAGTCGCTCAAGGAACATATGTATTAACTAAAGCACGGTATTTTTAGGAAATTATTAAAAATTAAAACCAGCTCATTGAAAGACATATGCAAAACAATTGTATTCATGTAAAGAGGCGATGGATAAACTGTTCCTGTGATATACAAATCAATAATTGAAATTGTTTCGAAATAGTCGCACAAGGAACATATGTATTAACTAAAGCACGGTATTTTTAGGAAATTATTAAAAATTAATACCAGCTCATTGAAAGACATATGCAAAACAATTGTATTCATGTAAAGAGGCGATGGATAAACTGTTTCTGTGATATACAAATCAATAATTAAAATTGTTTAGAAATAGTCGCTCAAGGAACATATGTATTAACTAAAGCACGGTATTTTTAGGAAATTATTAAAAAATAAAACCAGCTCATTGAAAGACATATGCAAAACAATTGTATTCATGTAAAGAGGCGATGGATAAACTGTTCCTGTGATATACAAATCAATAATTGAAATTGTTTCAAAATAGTCGCACAAGGAACATATGTATTAACTAAAGCACGGTATTTTTAGGAAATTATTAAAAATTAAAACCAGCTCATTGAAAGACATATGCAAAACAATTTTATTCATGTAAAAAGGCGATGGATAAACTGTTCCTGTCATATACAAATCAATAATTGAAATTGTTTCGAAATAGTCGCACAAGAAACATATGTATTAACTAAAGCACGGTATTTTTAGGAAATTTTTAAAAATTAAAACCAGCTCATTGAAAGACATGCAAAACAATTGTATTCCTGTAAAGAGGCGATGGATAAACTGTTTCTGTGATATACAAATCAATAATTAAAATTGTTCAGAAATAGTCGCTCAAGGAACATATGTATTAACTAAAGCACGGTATTTTTAGGAAATTATTAAAAATTAAAACCAGCTCATTGAAAGACATATGCAAAACAATTGTATTCCTGTAAAGAGGCGATGGATAAACTGTTTCTGTGACATACAAATCAATAATTAAAATTGTTCAGAAATAGTCGCTCAAGGAACATATGTATTAACTAAAGCACGGTATTTTTAGGAAATTATTAAAAATTAAAACCAGCTCATTGAAAGACATATGCAAAACAATTGTATTCATGTAAAGAGGCGATGGATAAACTGTTCCTGTGATATACAAATCAATAATTAAAATTGTTTAGAAATAGTCGCTCAAGGAACATATGTATTAACTAAAGCACGGTATTTTTAGGAAATTATTAAAAATTAAAACCAGCTCATTGAAAGACATATGCAAAACAATTGTATTCATGTAAAGAGGCGATGGATAAACTGTTCCTGTGATATACAAATCAATAATTGAAATTGTTTCGAAATAGTCGCACAAGGAACATATGTATTAACTAAAGCACGGTATTTTTAGGAAATTATTAAAAATTAATACCAGCTCATTGAAAGACATATGCAAAACAATTGTATTCATGTAAAGAGGCGATGGATAAACTGTTTCTGTGATATACAAATCAATAATTAAAATTGTTTAGAAATAGTCGCTCAAGGAACATATGTATTAACTAAAGCACGGTATTTTTAGGAAATTATTAAAAAATAAAACCAGCTCATTGAAAGACATATGCAAAACAATTGTATTCATGTAAAGAGGCGATGGATAAACTGTTCCTGTCATATACAAATCAATAATTGAAATTGTTTCAAAATAGTCGCACAAGGAACATATGTATTAACTAAAGCACGGTATTTTTAGGAAATTATTAAAAATTAAAACCAGCTCATTGAAAGACATGCAAAACAATTGTATTCCTGTAAAGAGGCGATGGATAAACTGTTTCTGTGATATACAAATCAATAATTAAAATTGTTCAGAAATAGTCGCTCAAGGAACATATGTATTAACTAAAGCACGGTATTTTTAGGAAATTATTAAAAATTAAAACCAGCTCATTGAAAGACATATGCAAAACAATTGTATTCCTGTAAAGAGGCGATGGATAAACTGTTTCTGTGACATACAAATCAATAATTAAAATTGTTCAGAAATAGTCGCTCAAGGAACATATGTATTAACTAAAGCACGGTATTTTTAGGAAATTATTAAAAATTAAAACCAGCTCATTGAAAGACATATGCAAAACAATTGTATTCATGTAAAGAGGCGATGGATAAACTGTTCCTGTGATATACAAATCAATAATTAAAATTGTTTAGAAATAGTCGCTCAAGGAACATATGTATTAACTAAAGCACGGTATTTTTAGGAAATTATTAAAAATTAAAACCAGCTCATTGAAAGACATATGCAAAACAATTGTATTCATGTAAAGAGGCGATGGATAAACTGTTCCTGTGATATACAAATCAATAATTAAAATTGTTCAGAAACAGTCGCTCAAGGAACATATGTATTAACTAAAGCACGGTATTTTTAGGAAATTATTAAAAATTAAAGCCAGCTCATTGAAAGACATATGCAAAACAATTGTATTCATGTAAAGAGGCGATGGATAAACTGTTCCTGTGATATACAAATCAATAATTAAAATTGTTTCGAAATAGTCGCTCAAGGAACATATGTATTAACTAAAGCACGGTATTTTTAGGAAATTATTAAAAATTAAAACCAGCTCATTGAAAGACATATGCAAAACAATTGTATTCATGTAAAGAGGCGATGGATAAACTGTTCCTGTGATATACAAATCAATAATTAAAATTTTTTAGAAATAGTCGCTCAAGGAACATATGTATTAACTAAAGCACGGTATTTTTAGGAAATTATTAAAAATTAAAACCAGCTCATTGAAAGACATATGCAAAACAATTGTATTCATGTAAAGAGGCGATGGATAAACTGTTCCTGTGATATACAAATTAATAATTAAAATTGTTCAGAAATAGTCGCTCAAGGAACATATGTATTAACTAAAGCACGGTATTTTTAGGAAATTATTAAAAATTAAAACCAGCTCATTGAAAGACATATGCAAAACAATTGTATTCCTGTAAAGAGGCGATGGATAAACTGTTCCTGTGATATACAAATCAATAATTAAAATTGTTTAGAAATAGTCGCTCAAGGAACATATGTATTAACTAAAGCACGGTATTTTTAGGAAATTATTAAAAATTAAAACCAGCTCATTGAAAGACATATGCAAAACAATTGTATTCATGTAAAGAGGCGATGGATAAACTGTTCCTGTGATATACAAATCAATAATTGAAATTGTTTCGAAATAGTCGCACAAGGAACATATGTATTAACTAAAGCACGGTATTTTTAGGAAATTATTAAAAATTAATACCAGCTCATTGAAAGACATATGCAAAACAATTGTATTCATGTAAAGAGGCGATGGATAAACTGTTTCTGTGATATACAAATCAATAATTAAAATTGTTCAGAAATAGTCGCTCAAGAAACATATGTATTAACTAAAGCACGGTATTTTTAGGAAATTATTAAAAATTAAAACCAGCTCATTGAAAGACATAAGCAAAACAATTGTATTCATGTAAAGAGGCGATAGATAAACTGTTCCTGTGATATACAAATCAATAATTAAAATTGTTTCGAAATAGTCGCTCAAGGAACATATGTATTAACTAAAGCACGGTATTTTTAGGAAATTATTAAAAATTAAAACCAGCTTATTGAAAGACATATGCAAAACAATTGTATTCATGTAAAGAGGCGATGGATAAACTGTTCCTGTGATATACAAATCAATAATTAAAATTGTTTCGAAATAGTCGCTCAAGGAACATATGTATTAACTAAAGCACGGTATTTTTAGGAAATTATTAAAAATTAAAACCAGCTCATTGAAAGACATATGCAAAACAATTGTATTCATGTAAAAAGGCGATGGATAAACTGTTCCTGTCATATACAAATCAATAATTAAAATTGTTTCGAAATAGTCGCTCAAGGAACATATGTATTAACTAAAGCACGGTATTTTTAGGAAATTATTAAAAATTAAAACCAGCTCATTGAAAGACATATGCAAAACAATTGTATTCCTGTAAAGAGGCGATGGATAAACTGTTTCTGTGATATACAAATCAATAATTAAAATTGTTCAGAAATAGTCGCTCAAGAAACATATGTATTAACTAAAGCACGGTATTTTTAGGAAATTTTTAAAAATTAAAACCAGCTCATTGAAAGACATATGCAAAACAATTGTATTCCTGTAAAGAGGCGATGGATAAACTGTTTCTGTGATATACAAATCAATAATTAAAATTGTTCAGAAATAGTCGCTCAAGGAACATATGTATTAACTAAAGCACGGTATTTTTAGGAAATTATTAAAAAATAAAACCAGCTCATTGAAAGACATATGCAAAACAATTGTATTCATGTAAAGAAGCGATGGATAAACTGTTCCTGTCATATACAAATTAATAATTGAAATTGTTTCGAAATAGTCGCACAAGGAACATAATGTATTAACTAAAGCACGGTATTTTTAGGAAATTATTAAAAATTAAAACCAGCTCATTGAAAGACATATGCAAAACAATTGTATTCATGTAAAGAGGCGATGGATAAACTGTTCCTGTGATATACAAATCAATAATTAAAATCGTTTAGAAATAGTCGCTCAAGGAACATATGTATTAACTAAAGCACGGTATTTTTAGGAAATTATTAAAAATTAAAACCAGCTCATTGAAAGACATATGCAAAACAATTGTATTCATGTAAAGAGGCGATGGATAAACTGTTCCTGTGATATACAAATCAATAATTAAAATTGTTCAGAAATAGTCGCTCAAGGAACATATGTATTAACTAATGCACGGTATTTTTAGGAAATTATTAAAAATTAAAACCAGCTCATTGAAAGACATATGCAAAACAATTGTATTCCTGTAAAGAGGCGATGGATAAACTGTTCCTGTGATATACAAATCAATAATTAAAATTGTTTAGAAATAGTCGCTCAAGGAACATATGTATTAACTAAAGCACGGTATTTTTAGGAAATTATTAAAAATTAAAACCAGCTCATTGAAAGACATATGCAAAACAATTGTATTCATGTAAAGAGGCGATGGATAAACTGTTCCTGTGATATACAAATCAATAATTGAAATTGTTTCGAAATAGTCGCACAAGGAACATATGTATTAACTAAAGCACGGTATTTTTAGGAAATTATTAAAAATTAATACCAGCTCATTGAAAGACATATGCAAAACAATTGTATTCATGTAAAGAGGCGATGGATAAACTGTTTCTGTGATATACAAATCAATAATTAAAATTGTTTAGAAATAGTCGCTCAAGGAACATATGTATTAACTAAAGCACGGTATTTTTAGGAAATTATTAAAAAATAAAACCAGTTTATTGAAAGACATATGCAAAACAATTGTATTCATGTAAAGAAGCGATGGATAAACTGTTCCTGTCATATACAAATCAATAATTGAAATTGTTTCAAAATAGTCGCACAAGGAACATATGTATTAACTAAAGCACGGTATTTTTAGGAAATTATTAAAAATTAAAACCAGCTCATTGAAAGACATATGCAAAACAATTTTATTCATGTAAAAAGGCGATGGATAAACTGTTCCTGTCATATACAAATCAATAATTGAAATTGTTTCGAAATAGTCGCACAAGAAACATATGTATTAACTAAAGCACGGTATTTTTAGGAAATTTTTAAAAATTAAAACCAGCTCATTGAAAGACAAATGCAAAACAATTGTATTCCTGTAAAGAGGCGATGGATAAACTGTTTCTGTGATATACAAATCAATAATTAAAATTGTTCAGAAATAGTCGCTCAAGGAACATATGTATTAACTAAAGCACGGTATTTTTAGGAAATTATTAAAAATTAAAACCAGCTCATTGAAAGACATATGCAAAACAATTGTATTCCTGTAAAGAGGCGATGGATAAACTGTTTCTGTGACATACAAATCAATAATTAAAATTGTTCAGAAATAGTCGCTCAAGGAACATATGTATTAACTAAAGCACGGTATTTTAAGGAAATTATTAAAAATTAAAACCAGCTCATTGAAAGACATATGCAAAACAATTGTATTCATGTAAAGAGGCGATGGATAAACTGTTCCTGTGATATACAAATCCATAATTAAAATTGTTTAGAAATAGTCGCTCAAGGAACATATGTATTAACTAAAGCACGGTATTTTTAGGAAATTATTAAAAATTAAAACCAGCTCATTGAAAGACATATGCAAAACAATTGTATTCATGTAAAGAGGCGATGGATAAACTGTTCCTGTGATATACAAATCAATAATTAAAATTGTTCAGAAACAGTCGCTCAAGGAACATATGTATTAACTAAAGCACGGTATTTTTAGGAAATTATTAAAAATTAAAGCCAGCTCATTGAAAGACATATGCAAAACAATTGTATTCATGTAAAGAGGCGATGGATAAACTGTTCCTGTGATATACAAATCAATAATTAAAATTGTTTCGAAATAGTCGCTCAAGGAACATATGTATTAACTAAAGCACGGTATTTTTAGGAAATTATTAAAAATTAAAACCAGCTCATTGAAAGACATATGCAAAACAATTGTATTCATGTAAAGAGGCGATGGATAAACTGTTCCTGTGATATACAAATCAATAATTAAATTTTTTTAGAAATAGTCGCTCAAGGAACATATGTATTAACTAAAGCACGGTATTTTTAGGAAATTATTAAAAATTAAAACCAGCTCATTGAAAGACATATGCAAAATAATTGTATTCATGTAAAGAGGCGATGGATAAACTGTTCCTGTGATATACAAATTAATAATTAAAATTGTTCAGAAATAGTCGCTCAAGGAACATATGTATTAACTAATGCACGGTATTTTTAGGAAATTATTAAAAATTAAAACCAGCTCATTAAAAGACATATGCAAAACAATTGTATTCCTGTAAAGAGGCGATGGATAAACTGTTTCTGTGATATACAAATCAATAATTAAAATTGTTTAGAAATAGTCGCTCAAGGAACATATGTATTATCTAAAGCACGGTATTTTTAGGAAATTATTAAAAATTAAAACCAGCTCATTGAAAGACATATGCAAAACAATTGTAATCCTGCAAAGAGGCGATGGATAAACTGTTCCTGTGATATACAAATCAATAATTAAAATTGTTTAGAAATAGTCGCTCAAGGAACATTTGTATTAACTAAAGCACGGTATTTTTAGGAAATTATTAAAAATTAAAACCAGCTCATTGAAAGACATATGCAAAACAATTGTATTCATGTAAAGAGGCGATGGATAAACTGTTTCTGTGATATACAAATCAATAATTAAAATTGTTTAGAAATAGTCGCTCAAGGAACATATGTATTAACTAAAGCACGGTATTTTTAGGAAATTATTAAAAAATAAAACCAGCTCATTGAAAGACATATGCAAAACAATTGTATTCATGTAAAGAAGCGATGGATAAACTGTTCCTGTCATATACAAATCAATAATTGAAATTGTTTCAAAATAGTCGCACAAGGAACATATGTATTAACTAAAGCACGGTATTTTTAGGAAATTATTAAAAATTAAAACCAGCTCATTGAAAGACATATGCAAAACAATTTTATTCATGTAAAAAGGCGATGGATAAACTGTTCCTGTCATATACAAATCAATAATTGAAATTGTTTCGAAATAGTCGCACAAGAAACATATGTATTAACTAAAGCACGGTATTTTTAGGAAATTTTTAAAAATTAAAACCAGCTCATTGAAAGACATATGCAAAACAATTGTATTCCTGTAAAGAGGCGATGGATAAACTGTTTCTGTGATATACAATTCAATAATTAAAATTGTTCAGAAATAGTCGCTCAAGGAACATATGTATTAACTAAAGCACGGTATTTTTAGGAAATTATTAAAAATTAAAACCAGCTCATTGAAAGACATATGCAAAACAATTGTATTCCTGTAAAGAGGCGATGGATAAACTGTTTCTGTGACATACAAATCAATAATTAAAATTGTTTCGAAATAGTCGCTCAAGGAACATATGTATTAACTAAAGCACGGTATCTTTAGGAAATTATTAAAAATTAAAACCAGCTCATTGAAAGACATATGCAAAACAATTGTATTCATGTAAAGAGGCGATGGATAAACTGTTCCTGTGATATACAAATCAATAATTAAAATTGTTTCGAAATAGTCGCTCAATGAACATATGTATTAACTAAAGCACGGTATTTTTAGGAAATTATTAAAAATTAAAACCAGCTCATTGAAAGACATATGCAAAACAATTTTATTCATGTAAAGAGGCGATGGATAAACTGTTCCTGTGATATACAAATCCATAATTAAAATTGTTTAGAAATAGTCGCTCAAGGAACATATGTATTAACTAAAGCACGGTATTTTTAGGAAATTATTAAAAATTAAAACCAGCTCATTGAAAGACATATGCAAAACAATTGTATTCATGTAAAGAGGCGATGGATAAACTGTTTCTGTGATATACAAATCAATAATTAAAATTGTTCAGAAACAGTCGCTCAAGGAACATATGTATTAACTAAAGCACGGTATTTTTAGGAAATTATTAAAAATTAAAGCCAGCTCATTGAAAGACATATGCAAAACAATTGTATTCATGTAAAGAGGCGATGGATAAACTGTTCCTGTGATATACAAATCAATAATTAAAATTGTTTCGAAATAGTCGCTCAAGGAACATATGTATTAACTAAAGCACGGTATTTTTAGGAAATTATTAAAAATTAAAACCAGCTCATTGAAAGACATATGCAAAACAATTGTATTCATGTAAAGAGGCGATGGATAAACTGTTCCTGTGATATACAAATCAATAATTAAAATTTTTTAGAAATAGTCGCTCAAGGAACATATGTATTAACTAAAGCACGGTATTTTTAGGAAATTAGTAAAAATTAAAACCAGCTCATTGAAAGACATATGCAAAACAATTGTATTCATGTAAAGAGGCGATAGATAAACTGTTCCTGTCATATACAAATTAATAATTAAAATTGTTTCGAAATAGTCGCTCAAGGAACATATGTATTAACTAAAGCACGGTATTTTTAGGAAATTAGTAAAAATTAAAACCAGCTCATTGAAAGACATATGCAAAACAATTGTATTTATGTAAAGAGGCGATGGATAAACTGTTCCTGTGATATACAAATCAATAATTAAATTTTTTTAGAAATAGTCGCTCAAGGAACATATGTATTAACTAAAGCACGGTATTTTTAGGAAATTATTAAAAATTAAAACCAGCTCATTGAAAGACATACGCAAAACAATTGTATTCATGTAAAGAAGCGATGGATAAACTGTTCCTGTGATATACAAATCAATAATTAAAATTGTTTAGAAATAGTCGCTCAAGGAACATATGTATTAACTAAAGCACGGTATTTTTAGGAAATTATTAAAAAATAAAACCAGCTCATTGAAAGACATATGCAAAACAATTGTATTCATGTAAAGAAGCGATGGATAGACTGTTCCTGTCATATACAAATCAATAATTAAATTTTTTTAGAAATAGTCGCTCAAGGAACATATGTATTAACTAAAGCACGGTATTTTTAGGAAATTATTAAAAATTAAAACCAGCTCATTGAAAGACATATGCAAAACAATTGTATTCATGTAAAGAGGCGATGGATAAACTGTTTCTGTGATATACAAATCAATAATTAAAATTGTTTAGAAATAGTCGCTCAAGGAACATATGTATTAACTAAAGCACGGTATTTTTAGGAAATTATTAAAAAATAAAACCAGCTCATTGAAAGACATATGCAAAACAATTGTATTCATGTAAAGAAGCGATGGATAAACTGTTCCTGTCATATACAAATCAATAATTGAAATTGTTTCAAAATAGTCGCACAAGGAACATATGTATTAACTAAAGCACGGTATTTTTAGGAAATTATTAAAAATTAAAACCAGCTCATTGAAAGACATATGCAAAACAATTTTATTCATGTAAAAAGGCGATGGATAAACTGTTCCTGTCATATACAAATCAATAATTGAAATTGTTTCGAAATAGTCGCACAAGAAACATATGTATTAACTAAAGCACGGTATTTTTAGGAAATTTTTAAAAATTAAAACCAGCTCATTGAAAGACATATGCAAAACAATTGTATTCCTGTAAAGAGGCGATGGATAAACTGTTTCTGTGATATACAAATCAATAATTAAAATTGTTCAGAAATAGTCGCTCAAGGAACATATGTATTAACTAAAGCACGGTATTTTTAGGAAATTATTAAAAATTAAAACCAGCTCATTGAAAGACATATGCAAAACAATTGTATTCCTGTAAAGAGGCGATGGATAAACTGTTTCTGTGACATACAAATCAATAATTAAAATTGTTTCGAAATAGTCGCTCAAGGAACATATGTATTAACTAAAGCACGGTATTTTTAGGAAATTATTAAAAATTAAAACCAGCTCATTGAAAGACATATGCAAAACAATTGTATTCATGTAAAGAGGCGATGGATAAACTGTTCCTGTGATATACAAATCAATAATTAAAATTGTTTCGAAATAGTCGCTCAAGGAACATATGTATTAACTAAAGCACGGTATTTTTAGGAAATTATTAAAAATTAAAACCAGCTCATTGAAAGACATATGCAAAACAATTTTATTCATGTAAAGAGGCGATGGATAAACTGTTCCTGTGATATACAAATCCATAATTAAAATTGTTTAGAAATAGTCGCTCAAGGAACATATGTATTAACTAAAGCACGGTATTTTTAGGAAATTATTAAAAATTAAAACCAGCTCATTGAAAGACATATGCAAAACAATTGTATTCATGTAAAGAGGCGATGGATAAACTGTTCCTGTGATATACAAATCAATAATTAAAATTGTTCAGAAACAGTCGCTCAAGGAACATATGTATTAACTAAAGCACGGTATTTTTAGGAAATTATTAAAAATTAAAGCCAGCTCATTGAAAGACATATGCAAAACAATTGTATTCATGTAAAGAGGCGATGGATAAACTGTTCCTGTGATATACAAATCAATAATTAAAATTGTTTAGAAATAGTCGCTCAAGGAACATATGTATTAACTAAAGCACGGTATTTTTAGGAAATTATTAAAAATTAAAACCAGCTCATTGAAAGACATATGCAAAACAATTGTATTCCTGTAAAGAGGCGATGGATAAACTGTTCCTGTGATATACAAATCAATAATTAAAATTTTTTAGAAATAGTCGCTCAAGGAACATATGTATTAACTAAAGCACGGTATTTTTAGGAAATTAGTAAAAATTAAAACCAGCTCATTGAAAGACATATGCAAAACAATTGTATTCATGTAAAGAGGCGATGGATAAACTGTTCCTGTCATATACAAATTAATAATTAAAATTGTTTCGAAATAGTCGCTCAAGGAACATATGTATTAACTAAAGCACGGTATTTTTAGGAAATTAGTAAAAATTAAAACCAGCTCATTGAAAGACATATGCAAAACAATTGTATTTATGTAAAGAGGCGATGGATAAACTGTTCCTGTGATATACAAATCAATAATTAAATTTTTTTAGAAATAGTCGCTCAAGGAACATATGTATTAACTAAAGCACGGTATTTTTAGGAAATTATTAAAAATTAAAACCAGCTCATTGAAAGACATACGCAAAACAATTGTATTCATGTAAAGAAGCGATGGATAAACTGTTCCTGTGATATACAAATCAATAATTAAAATTGTTTAGAAATAGTCGCTCAAGGAACATATGTATTAACTAAAGCACGGTATTTTTAGGAAATTATTAAAAATTAAAACCAGCTCATTGAAAGACATATGCAAAACAATTGTATTCATGTAAAGAGGCGATGGATAAACTGTTCCTGTGATATACAAATCAATAATTAAAATTGTTCAGAAATAGTCGCTCAAGGAACATATGTACTAACTAAAGCACGGTATTTTTAGGAAATTATTAAAAATTAATACCAGCTCATTGAAAGACATATGCAAAACAATTGTATTCATGTAAAGAGGCGATGGATAAACTGTTCCTGTGATATACAAATCAATAATTAAAATTGTTTCGAAATAGTCGCTCAAGGAACATATGTATTAACTAAAGCACGGTATTTTTAGGAAATTATTAAAAATTAAAACCAGCTCATTGAAAGACATATGCAAAACAATTGTATTCATGTAAAGAGACGATGGATAAACTGTTCCTGTGATATACAAATCAATAATTAAAATTGTTTCGAAATAGTGGCTCAAGGAACATATGTATTAACTAAAGCACGGTATTTTTAGGAAATTAGTAAAAATTAAAACCAGCTCTTTAAGTCATATGCAAAACAATTGTATTCATGTAAAGAGGCGATGGATAAACTGTTTCTGTGATATACAAATCAATAATTAAAATTGTTTAGAAATAGTCGCTCAAGGAACATATGTATTAACTAAAGCACGGTATTTTTAGGAAATTATTAAAAATTAAAACCAGCTCATTGAAAGACATATGCAAAACAATTGTATTCATGTAAAGAGGCGATGGATAAACTGTTCCTGTCATATACAAATCAATAATTAAAATTGTTTCGAAATAGTCGCTCAAGGAACATATGTATTAACCAAAGCACGGTATTTTTAGGAAATTATTAAAAATTAATACCAGCTCATTGAAAGACATATGCAAAACAATTGTATTCATGTAAAGAGGCGATGGATAAACTGTTCCTGTGATATACAAATCAATAATTAAAATTGTTCAGAAATAGTCGCTCAAGGAACATATGTACTAACTAAAGCACGGTATTTTTAGGAAATTATTAATATATAATACCAGCTCATTGAAAGACATATGCAAAACAATTGTATTCATGTAAAGAGGCGATGGATAAACTGTTCCTGTGATATACAAATCAATAATTAAAATTGTTTCGAAATAGTCGCTCAAGGAACATATGTATTAACTAAAGCACGGTATTTTTAGGAAATTATTAAAAATTAAAACCAGCTCATTGAAAGACATATGCAAAACAATTGTATTCATGTAAAGAGGCGATGGATAAACTGTTCCTGTGATATACAAATCAATAATTAAAATTGTTTCGAAATAGTCGCTCAAGGAAGCTCCGTGAAGTTGGCTCCACGATATTAAGCACTAAATCTAAAATATATTCCAAGATTTAGTGCTTATTTATTGCTTTTTTGTGCTTTAAGAATAAACTTTATAACTGCAATAGTTTACCAGATATTTCAAAAATTGTTTTTGGACGCCAACTTCACGCTGGCTCCGCGACTTTGTCTGATTGTATTCCATTTGCTATAAGATTTAGTGCTTATTTAGTGCTTTTTTGTGCTTCAAGAATTAACTTGATAACTACTTTGGTTTAGGAGATATTTCAAAAATCGTATTTTGGTGCCAACTTCACGCTGGCTTCGCGACTTTGTCTGATTGTATTTAATTTGCTAGAGAATTTAGTGCTTATTTATTGCTTTTTTGTGCTTCAAGAATTAACTTGATAACTACTTTGGTTTAGGAGATATTTCAAAAATCGTATTTTGGTGCCAACTTAACGCTCACTCTGCAACTTTGTCTGATCGTATTTAATTTGCTAGAGTATTTAGTGCTTATTTAATATTTAAACAGACCTCAGAATATTATGGGGAGGTATTGATTTTGTACTTTGATTTGTTGGATTCATAATTCGTGTACTGAACAAAAAGTTATATTTTATGTTCATCATCTTTATCTGATCTTACAACTTATCGATTAATTTCTTTATATTCTTATTGTATTTTATTGTTGTAAAGTTCAGACTCTACACATGTTTTCTTGTTTTGCAAATATAATTTCTTATTTTTAGGAATAGTCAAGTTCTTTAAATTTTGTATAACTGTTCAAGTTCCCTTCCACTGCACGTGTTACACACAAACTAAAGAGCTTTTAACTGAGGATTGTTTTAATAAAAAGCAATGCTTTTGGGCGCTCTAATAAAGTGATCATCCCAATAGTCACATTTTAAAATAAAGGGGACCCCTTTTTCCTTTTTATTTCTGTAGGCTAAATTTTGATGACTTCATTTTTAACATTTTCTATTTTTGCATCATTTTTGGTAATGCACATTGACCCACATCTAGAACAGCAGGTATATTTCAGTCAATGAACTTTATTTAGCCATTTAACTATTCTTCCCATTGAACACTTGTCCCTTATTTATTGCTTTGCGAACATAAAAACTATTTGTCGTTTCAGATGGTCCAACCTATGCCCTTGTTTAGAATTTTAGCTGGTTTGTTTATATTTTAGTGACTGATAATTCTACTGCAATTGCTTCAAAAACATCTCATTTCACATCTATAATATGCTTTAAAGTTTGTGTTTTAATTTTACCGTGGAAATATTAGTTTGTTAAACATCTGAAACAAATTAAAAAAATATTTATTTAGTGGCATGTGCAATATGCCACATATATAAGCAAATATTAGATGTGAAACATAAATAAGTATCAGAAACCATACAAAAGTGACTTGCACGTGTTACACACAACAGGGTGCTTCGAATCCAAACTAAGGGGTTTTACCGATCGGAACTTGACCAGTTATACAAAATTTAAAGAACTTGACTATTCCTAAAAATAAGAAATTATATTTGCAAAACAAGAAAACATGTGTAGAGTCTGAACTTTACAACAATAAAATACAATAAGGATATAAAGAAATTAATCGATAAGTTGTAACATCAGATAAAGATGATGAACATAAAATATAACTTTTTGTTCAGTACACGAATTATGAATCCAACAAATCAAAGTACAAAACCAATACCTCCCTATAATATTCTGAGGTCTGTTTAAATACTAAATAAGCACTAAATACTCTAGCAAATTAAATACGATCAGACAAAGTTGCGGAGTGAGCGTTAAGTTGGCGCCTAAGTACGATTTTTGAAATATCTCCTAAACCAAAGTAGTTATCAAGTTAATTCTTGAAGCACAAAAAAGCACAAAATAAGCACTAAATCCTCTAGTAAATTGAATAGGATCAGACAAAGTCGCGGAGCCAGCGTGAAGTTGGCACCAAAATACGATTTTTGGAATATCTCCTAAACCAAAGTAGTTATCAAGTTAATTCTTGAAGTACAAAAAAGCACTAAATAAGCACTAAATCTTATAACAAATTGAATACAATCAGACAAAGTCGCGGAGCCAGCGTGAAGTTGGCGTCCAAAAACAATTTTTGAAATATCTGGTAAACTATTGCAGTTATAAAGTTTATTCTTAAAGCACAAAAAAGCACTAAATAAGCACTAAATCTTGGAATATATTTTAGATTTTGTGCTTAATATCGCGGAGCCAACTTCACGGAGCTATGCGTTGGATGGGTCTCTGACGGGCAGGCAATGACTTTGGTATGTACCACCCCTTAGGTAAAAGTATTTTACATATCCTCTGCAATTTTCATGAAAGAATCTTTGCCCGTTATCGAGAAAATAATTAATTATTTTTACTTTTTTACTGATAATTTATATTACATATGGTACTATGCGTTGGATGGGTCTCTGACGGGCAGTCAATGACTTTAGTATGTACCAACCATTAGATAAAAGTATTTTACATATCCCCTGCAATTTTCACGAAAGAATCTTCGCCCGTTATTAAGAAATTAATGAATTTTTTACTTTTTCATATATTACGTTTTTTATTTCGCCACGGAGAGACGTCTGACGGACAGACTTTGGCCTTTGCATACACTACCCTCTACTCTAGATAAAGGTATTGTACATATCCCTTCCAGATTTCATAATAAAATCTCTTTTCGTTATCGAGGAAACGATTAATAACTTTCCATGTAACTTATTTGCCTGGCCGTGCGTACACTTAGCAAAGACACAAACCCATGCTAGGAACCCCATGCTATCTTCACACAAACGATTTCCAGGGGGCCGCTGAGTATTTTGTTTTTCTGTAAAGGGGAACCTATGTTTTAATGTGTTCATTTCCTTCTGGAAAATACAGTTTTATATTGATTTCTTTAAACATAGCCAATTACGTGAAAACAAACAACCTCTTTCTGTTTTAATTGGATAACTTCGCCTTATAAAAGCAACAGTTATTAGCTCTCGAGGGTTCGTGCATTGTATCTACAACAATAAACAGTCCGTCGAGGCGCATTATCTCTAAAATCTTAAGGATTCACAATTAGTGTAATTGAAAGTCGGTAATGATTGTTTATTGCTAATGATAATTGAGAATGCTTCTTGCTTGTAATTATGTCACCAAGTAAAAATTGATAGTCAATTAGACTTTCGTTACCTGTACACTAATAATAGGCATTTGCTTGTTGACGGTTATTCTTGTCGTTAAAGCATTTAATGGGTTCTATCTAGGGATTCTGAAGTCTTGGGTTTTTTTAACTCCCGGGACTCGAGACACAAATTTTGAGAAGTCCCGGAAATTTCCGGAACTCGAGTCTTTGATTATTTTTGGTTTGAAACGTTAGAAATATGCAAAAATTCAAATTACATTATTAATGGAAAAACAGATATACAGGGTTCTCGTTTTTCGCGGGCCACTATGGGATCTCGTAAACGGTAAGAGTTACAACTTCGGTTAAATTGGGGCAAAGTTGTATATTCAGGTGCTTAATAATTCGATGCAAACAGAACTTATCTAGCTTTTCTAGTTTTTGAGATATAGGGGAAAAAGTAAAAAAGTGGATTTTTGTTTTTTGCCCGTAACTTTTTCATTTGATGTCAAATTTCATTTTTGTAAAAACATTTTTATGGCCACTTTTTGCAAGGAATCAAATTCCCCAATTATATTTTCCATGCAACGTTTCGTTTTTTTAAAACCATCATCAGGTCAATTTTTTCATATGGACGCTATATCTGATTTTAACGCCAATTTGTAGAGCATTTTATTCTGAATTCGACAATGTATAACAGTTGGCACTTTTTTGAAACAATTGTTGTTAAAAATGGCAATCAGATATAGCGTCCATATGAAAAAATTGACCTGATGATGGTTTAAAAAAACGAAACCTCGCATGGAAAATATAATTGGGGAATTTGATTCCTTGCAAAAAGTGGCCATGAAAATGTTTTTACAAAAATGAAATTTGACATCAAATGAAAAAGTTACAGGCAAAAAACAAAAATCCACTTTTTTACTTTTTCCCCTATATCTCAAAAACTAGGAAAGCTAGATAAGTTCTGTTTGCGTCAAATTATTAAGCACCTGAATATACCACTTTGCCCCAATTTAACCGAAGTCGTAACTCTTACCGTTTACGAGATCCACATAGTGGCCCGCGAAAAACGAGAACCCTGTATACATGTATGTAAGTAGGTATAAATGTATTTAAACAAATGGAAACTATTTTCTATGTTATTTATTTAATGAGTACCTATACATATTTTAATGAATTATTACATCGAGTTTATGATAAAAAAATCAATACATTTTACTTTTGCTTGGCAAAATAAGATTTTAAAAATACCAATGCATTTAAGAAAGAGTCAGATAACCTATTTCTAATTTTTGTGATAAATATTCCTCCATTAGATAATGTTCGCTCACTTTCCGTTGATGTTGGCTTAATTGTGATCTGTTTTAAAACTAACTTTGCCGACCCTTTAAGTGTTCACTTGTTACCTGCTCATATACAAGCTGGGCATGGGTTGTTTTCGACTGTACAGGTTTTATTTTAAAACAATAAATTTTGCCATATTATATAAAATTTGAACCGGGAATCGAGACACCAAAAAGTCTTGGAATTCCCGGGTTGTCTCGACATAGAATCTCTAGTTCTCTCTCAGAAAATTTCGAGTTGCTCGCCTATATTAGTATGCCATAACTCACATTTAAATGTTCCTGCAATTTTAACTTCCTGCTTTTTTTCTTTTAAAAAGTAATAAATAATATTGCGAGCGGTTTATAATTACCGACACGAGTTCAAATATAATGGACTGATACTGGTTTGGATCGTGTAATAAATCTAAATAAATTACTAAATTCGGCAAGTACCTAACATTGAGCACGATCGCCTCAAAGTATTGAAGCGACTGCAGAGGCAGTCCGCCCGAAAACTGATCCAAATGAACCATTATTAGAGTAATTTTTAATAAATCAATCATCTGTTTTATGGGTTGCATAAATGTTACTAGGATTAACATTGCGAAAAGATTCGGTCAAATGGTAATACTCCCAGATTAATAAGTCTAGTGATATTTAAAGTTAGAAAATTGCTTCAATATTTTGATTGCTTTAATTAGAAGTGTTTATGGTCCTATTTATTTTTTATTGATTTGCTTTATTATATAACTATTTCTTCATAAATACGGTGACGAACCGTCAGGGCCGTTTCTGGCGGAGGGCGAAAGCACGTGGGCGGCCGATTTAGAGGGCGGCCAAATGCCGCCCTTGCGGTCTTTAATGTTTGACAAAAATTGAAAATAAAATATTAGTTTGAAAAATAGTATGTAAAAATTATCAAGGATTAAAGATTTCAATCCCATTCTATTAAAAAAAAAATTTTAAAACGCGTAAATCACTCCGCAGTTTGCTTATTCGGTAATTTCGACTTGAGAGTGAAGATTGCGATTAAATTTATGTACTCAATCGGCGGTTGTATACCGTACCGTAGCAATGTAGATAGCAATGCAATTATTGGCAATGGGACAAGTGCCAAGAACGCAAGAGATGGCGCTGAAAATCCCTCTTACACATAATGACAAATTTACAGTCATTCAAATAGTCTGCAACTAATGAGAAAAATTTTTATTATTGATTTCTCAGAAAATATTATTTTTGATAAAAGTTGGTGCATTGTCTAAAACTAATATAAGATGAAAAAAATTTCAATAAAAAGTCATGGAACACTAGATTATAACGATTTTTGAAATATTCGCAGGAGTAAAGTGCCCCTATTTTAGGAGATATAAAAAAAAATTATAGGTAAAAGTTATTTAGAATCTCAAAATAAGGCTAGATTTAAATTTTGAAGGTCAAATTCTAATTTTTATTTTTTAAGAAATTTCAACATTTAAAAAGTCTGCAACAAATGGAAAAGTTTTTTATTATCGATTTCTCAAAAAATTATATTCTTGATAAACGGTAGTGCATGGTCCAAAACTAATTTTAAATGAAAAAAAGTTTAATAAAGTCATAGGACACTAGATTTTAGCGATTTTTGAAATATTCGCAAAAGTAAACTGCTTAAAATTTTGTAATAATTGTAATTTTGGAATTTGACCGTCAAAATTTACATCTAGCCTCATTTTGAGATTCTAAATAACTGTATTCTACATTTTTTTTTTGTATCTCTTAAAATAAAGGCACTTTACTCTTGCAAATATTTCAAAAATCGCTAAAATCTAGTGTCCTATGAATTTTTATCAAACTTGTTTTTTTCTTAAAATTAGTTTTAGACTATGCACCAACTTTAATGAAGAATAAAATTTTCTGAGAAATCAATAATAAAAAACTTTTCCATTTGTTGCACTTTTTGAATGTTAAAATTTCTTAAAAAATAAAATTTTGAATTTGATCTTCAAAATTTAAATCTAGCCTTATTTTGAGATTCTAAATAACTTTTTCCTATAAATTGTTTTTGTATTTCATAAAATAAGGGCACTTTGCTCTTGCAAATATTTCAAAAATCCTTTAAATCCAGTCTCCTATGACTTTTTATCCTAAAATTAGTTTTAGACCATGCATCAACTTTTATCAAAAATAATTTTTTTTGAGAAATCAATAATAACAATTTTTCCCATTTGTTGCAGCCTTTTTGAATGACGCTGTATACATGTTGTTAAATATAATACTTGCAACGACAAATATATATTTTTTTATTTCAATTTTTTTTTTGTTTACTGGGGCGGCGAAACGTACGTTAGCACGCGGGCGGCCAAGTACTCAGAAACGGCACTGCGAACCGTATTGTATGTACATCGGCCGCACTGTTCACGAAGAGTATTTATTATTCGTATGTTATGGCTCGAGACAGGACCGGTCAAGTGTGTGGTGCAATGGGTGCGATGCACCCAAAATGGCATGTATTTAAATTTTTTTGTAAATTTTGTGACACGCACAAAGCATGCATCATTTTATTTTACATTTTTTTTTAGCGGCCCCAAAAAATTTGTTGTACCCGGAGCCTGATGACCAGTCCTTGGTAGTAACCTAAATTAATAGAGTATTAAAGCTTTTGGCTCGTCGGAAGTAAACTCAGGACTTGTTCTGAACTGCATCAGGGCACTTAACGTTCTAGGAAGCAGGAGTAATGTTAAAGTTGTGTGGTGCCAGGTGCCAGGGCACACCAATGTACCAGGAAATGAGAAGGGACATCGCCTAGCCAAAATTGGCAGCGAGACAATATTCTTCGGACCAGAACCCGCAGTTGGTGCATCCTATGGAACAGTCAAGCGGTGTCTTAAGGACATATTAATACAGGGGCATAGTGCTTATTGTAAAAAAGTAGCAGGATAAGCCCATTCTAAGGCTGGCTCTCCTGTAAATGGTCTCTAAAAAAAATACAGAAGAAATGCTCAGGATGAGCAGAGCAGACATCCGAGCAACCACAGGACTCGTCACAGGACACTGTGGGCTAAACAAAGACTTCTTCATAATAGGGCTCTCAGAGACCGATACATGCAGAGGATGTGGTGAAGAAGAAGAAACTCCTCTTCACGTTATATGCCAGTGTGAAGGATTCACACCCTATCGGCGTAGACTTCTAGGGATGTAAAAAGCCAACCAAGAAGAGTTAAGAAAAACACCCTTAAGGAAAATCCTGGAGTTTTTCAAAAACACAGAACTTCTTTAAGAGACCATCACCAGAGGGTACAATAGACCAATAGGTCGCAGTACAGGAACCCGAAAGGGGACCACCTCCGCGGAAATAATAAAGAAATTAAGCTTTAGTACCCGGTTATGTTTTTTTTTTTTTAAATTAGTATATTTGATAGTGATATTTAAAACTGAAAATCGCGAAAACAGCAGTTTTATTCTCGTGCTTTTTCGCTAATATATTTTTAATTTTTCGGCCAAAAATTACCAAAATTGACACGAAACAGCTTCGTTCTTTCATACATTTTTCGATTTTTAACTCGTCTTTGCGCTAAAGCTTACCGATTCTGATTACATGTCGGGTAACACTGAATATTCATTTACCCTTAATAATTTACAAGCCTTGTCTACAGATTTGCTTAACCAGCTGAATTTTTGGCAATTTTCTCAGCAAGAATGGTTAGTTAGTCGCCCATAATTTTTAGAACATTCCGCGTTTTATATTTTCGCAAACGTTGCACCGCGGGTGTAATAATATAAATGCTATGGCTAAATAATTGGCCGACGGAACACCTGTTTGAATTATTTGATCAAGTCGCTTAGATAGGTTGCGCGCGCCATTGCTTCTCATTTGTCAAAAATACACACGTTGTTATGATCATCGTCAAATTGATTTACGCGTAATTAATGTTAATTTCGTGGAAAAACTATGTTGTGATAGTGAAAATTATTCTCGGAGTGTTAAATTATCGGTAGGAAATGTTTGCAAAAGTCGTGATAATCCGAAAATCGAAATAACTCATTTTATATAAACTTTGCCATAATCAGCTGACGCCAGCGTCCCTGCTGCAGCCGGCTTACAGCTTCCCGATCGCAGGATAGCGACACTGACCCCTAAATGCAGTGAAATGACGTTGAATTTATAATATCAATTGGGGCAGTAGGGAAAATGACGAGACAAAAACAATTTTTAAAGTGTTCATGGTATTTTGAGCGGGTATTGTGTGATTTTCGCAACATTAAAGTGTGCTTTTTTCGCGGAAATAGCGTTGCCTACGATGATGTACCTACCCTGATTATTTTGATGAAAGGTAGGTCAATTTTGAGTTTAAAATTTTTATTATTTTTATAGTACAATTCTGTACTTTTAAACTGATTGACTTGATAGAGCCGCTTTTTAAATAAACATATTTGCAACAATTTTTGCATTACGAGAAAATATAAAGCGTCTTGATTTAATTATAAATCGATAATATATTTTTACAATACGATTATGAATGATTTAGGTTGATTTATAAACGTTAATTGCCATGTTCTGTAGTTTTCGTCCCTTGAAACAAATTTTAGTTTTGTTTGGTAATATACCTATTAATTGGTTTTTAAAGTCTTGTGATAAAACGAGTGTAAGCTTTATGCCTTATGTTTGTAAGTTTGCGATAGGAATTGGGCCGGTCAGGTGCACTTCTGACTTAGAGCATGTACTTAAATAATTTTGCAAAAGTTCAAAGGGTTTAATCCTGTTGAGCCTACGCACTAGTTTTTGATTATCGAGAAGTTGGAGCACTTCAATGTTGAAATGTCTGTGGAGCCTCTCCTCATGGCTTCTGGCAGCTTTTTTAATTTCTTCCTGGACAGATTCAACCTGGAGTTCTCGGTGTAAATCGCTGTTCCGAACACACCAAGGAGCATTTTTTATGCTCCTTAATACACGGTTTTGGAATTTTTGAAGACAGCTGTAGTTGCTTTTTTTGGTACAGCCCCATAATTGTAGGCCATATGTCCAAACAGGCGAGTACCTGTTTCTATAGGAGCAGTTTGTTTTGGATAGAAAGCTGGGAATTTCTTCCTATCAGCCAATACATATCTCTATACTTTATCTTCAGCTGTTCCGTTTCCTTTTTGACGTGTTTCTTCCATTTTAACTTAACGTCTACGTTTAGGCCAAGATATTTAGCTGTCTTTTTGCAAGGGATTATATTATTATTTAGATACACTGGTAGATAGTTTATTCTTTTGTTGGTGAAATTAACGTGGACAGATTTTTCTTCGTTAATTTTTATATGCGACTGTTTTGTCCATGCATATATTTTATTAATTGCGCTTTTGAGATTTTCTGTTGTTTCTTCTATGGTTGCTCCTGTAGTTAGAACCAGGGATGGAATAGCGTTTTAAATCGTTACGTTATTAAATAACGTTATTTATTATTTGTTTTCGTTACATAACGTTATAAATAACATTAAAAAAATGAATTGTTATGTTATATAACGTTATATAACGTTACATAAATTATGATAAACAGGGTGTTTCTTAAGTAATACGAAAAAATTCGGGAGGTGATTCCTTATCGAAAATTAAGGGGGGCCTTTTATATATAATTTTTCCTTAGACGTCTTCTTTCGGAGTTACACCCCCCTAAAGGGGAGCGGTAAAATTAGGTTTTTATTTTATTTCTTAAATTTGGATTTATGTAGGAGAATGATATTAGGTAATGTTTTATGCTTATGGAAAGGTTTCCCATAGTAATATTTTCAATCATCTCCCACCTTCACAGGGGGCTGAAAAGTGCGACCCCTGTTGGTTTTTTAATCAGAACTTTTTGGTGAGTTAAAATTTTGCAGTTTATATATTTTTTTTAATTGTCATTTATTTAGAACCTTTTTCTATTTTTTAGTTTTTCTCGTAAAATCTACAGTTTTTAAGTAAAAAATTAAATGAGTGAACATGATCCATTAAATATTCTAAAATAAAACGATTCATTTTGGTGGTTACCATGGTTTCTTTTTGTTCATATTCGGTACAATTGACGGGCGTTTTAGTGTTGTCGCCGCGTAAACATCAAAATGAATTACACCCGTCAGTTCTCCCCAATATGAATATAAACAAACCATCATGGCAACCACCAAAATGAATCGTTTTATATTGGTTAAAGTTAAAGAATAAAAAAAAATACAAATAAATCAAGTTTTCAAAAACAATTGCAAAATGTCAACCCACCAAAAAGTTCTGATAAAAACACCAACAGGGGTCGCACTTTTCAGCCCCCTGTGAAGGTGGGAGATGATTGAATATATAACTATGTGAAACCTTTTAATAAGTAGGTATAAAACATCTACCGAATATCATTCTCCATTTTCCTACTTTTAACCAAATTTGAGAAATAAAATCAAAACCTAATTTTACCGATCCCCTTTTGCGGGGTGTAACTCCGAAAGGAGACGTCTAAGGAAAAAAATGTATATGAAAGGCTCCCCTTAATTTTCGATAAGTAATCACCTCCCGATTTTTTTCGCATTATTTAAGAAACACCCTGTATTATGTTACAAAAATAATTTTTATTTGTAACTTTGGAATTATTTTTGGGATGTTAATGTAAATTTAAAACATAGTACAAAATTACGTTGAGATATTTTGTTTTCATTTTAATTTCTAAAATACAAACAAAATATATCTTTTGAAAATAAAAAGATCGCCATATAAAAATTTAATTTATAGAAAATAACGATACAAAATAACTTTTAATGAAACGTTATCGGTTATTATAACGTTATATAACGTTATTAAAATATCGTTACGTTATTGTATAAAAAATTATAGTTGAATCGTTATTATAACGTTATCGGGTATCGTTACGTTACGTTTTCCATCCCTGGTTAGAACTGCGGTGTCGTCAGCAAATGTGGCGAGTTTTACGTTTTGTGTTTCTGGAATGTCATGTGTATACAGCAGGTACAATACCGGTCCAAGGACTTCCTTGAGGTACACCTGCTCTTATAAATGTAAGTTTTGAGTATTCGTTTTCCATTTTAACCTTAAACGTTCGCTGAGATAGATATGACTCCAGGAGCTGACTATATTGAACATGAAGCATTTTCTTTAATTTCATTAGTAATCCTTTATGCCAGACTCAAATGCTTTAGCAACATCGAGGAATGTTGCCGAACAAATTTTCTTTTCTTCTAAGGACTTCTCTATGTCATTTATTATTCGATGAACCTGGGTTCCGTTTCTCGAAACCTACAAGCCTTGTAATACAATTCCGTAGCTTAGCTACACGTGTAGTTTCCATGAAAACTAATGGAAAACTACACGTGTAGCTAAGCTACGGACTTGTATTACAAGGCTTGTAAGTTTCGAGAAACAGGACCCTGGTCTACAGTGGAGTGTTTGTCACGAAATCCAAACTGATGTGGTGGAATAAGTAGTTTTCTCCCGATTATGATGTTTATCGTTTTTAATAGCAGCTTTTCAAAAAACTGATGTTATAGATAGAAGTGAAATTGGCCTATATGATGTAATCTCATCGATCGGTTTTCCCGGTTTTGGTAACATTATTACTTCGGCTGTTTTCCATATAACAGGAACATATTGTAGTCGCTAGTCGGGAAGCGGCATTTATTAGATTTGTAAGTCTTATAATACCTTTTTTTGGTACTCGCTTTAGGATCTCTCCAGTAACCAAGTCGAATCCAGGGGCTTTTTTGGGATTTGTTTCTTTATTACTTCTGTTACTTCCTTTGGAGTAGTTAATTTTATGTTTTCGTTTTCAATAATTTCATCAGGATAATCGATTTCAGTCTGTTCGGCATATGGTTGAAAAGTATTTTCTAAGTATTCGGCAAAGGGTTCCACTTTTTGTTGAGCATCCCTTGCCCATGTTCTGTCTTCTCTGTGGATTGGTGGGATATGCTTTATCGGTCTGTTGATCTTTTTAGCAGCCTTCCAAAGTGAGTAGTCGGTGCTTTGGTCGTCCGTTGATTCACTTGTGTTGACAGATTCGTTTTTTATTTTCATGATTTCTCTTCGTAATTGTTGTGTTAGGTTATTTCTGTTCTCCGTTGTTCTAGATCTCTGCCATGTCTTTCTAGCTTTTCTTTTTTCCTTGATCCGTTCTCGCATTTCCTTACCTACCTTTTTTTTTATCTGAGGCATATTGTTGCAGGCAGCCTGCTGAACGTTTATCATAAATTTCTCCGCTACTTGTTCCAAATGTTCGATTGTTCTTATTGGCACATTTAATTGAAGTCTTTTACCAAGCTCTAACTGAAAACCTTCCCAATCTGTTCCTTTATCATGTTAGTGGTGTAGTTATTTTGTTTTACTTTGGTAACAGCCATAATATAATAACTGTAATCTGAAATTCGCCGGTTACTAAACACGTGTTTGATTTGAAGCCTACTCATAATTTTATTGCTTTTTTAATGACCTTTAATAACTGTTGTACGTAAAAATGGTAGGTTTGTTGCAACTTTTGCTACTGTCTGTTTGCCAAAGAGTGGTTCAAGAATATAGAGCGTCGTTTCTACTCAATATTACAACGCAGTTCACTAGTTACTGAGTAAAGAAGAGTTAACTTAAAAAAAATTTAATGCATTGTTCAAACGTTAGCAAATTTAAGTTTAACGGTTTATTACTGACTTGTGTTCTATTCTAGTTAAATTATTTTTAAAATTAACAGTGTTTTATTAAAAAATACTCATTCGCATATACAGGGTGCGCCATTAGTGCGATAAAGTCCATTATTGCCCTTAATGTCAACTTAATAAAAAAAAGTTTTTAATGAAACTTATAGTATTTCTACACGTGCATGTTTTAAAATTAGTTTCAAGTATACAGGGGGTTTCATAAAAGTGGGGCGTCACTAAAGGTATTTTTTTTAAATTGAACACCCAGTATATTTTTGCATAATCGAATTCAGCAAGAAAATCTCCATATGACAGTATTTTGTTTTTTTCATTTCTTTGCGACGTTGCCAATTTATCTTAAAAAATCTTTGAATTTCCAGAAAAACAGGGTACAATATACTTGTCAAGAGCACAACGTTATGAATAATAATTGGCAAATGATATTTTGCACATACAAAGTCAAAAGGTGTAGTCACAGTCTAAATACATCAAAATTAATTTATATTATACACGGTGTTTCTTATAGATGTGCCAACTTCCCAATTTTCAAACATCAATAACTTTATTTTTTCAAATGGAACACCCTGTATATTATTACGTCATTTTGTTGTATTTTTGTTTTTCTTCAACTTTTCTTAATACCTTAATAACCTAACCTGAACATAGACCGCATCAATCAATTCTTTTTTTGGAAAATTCCTATTAAATATGTTATACTCATTTATTTATGTTTTAACAATTGACAGCAATTTACTCTGACATTTGTTACTACAGAAATTATTGTTTCTATTGTCAAAGTCGGGGCCTACTCCGAGAAAACTAGGAAATTCCTACACAACGCTTATAAAAATAAGTAAAATGTAAATATCTCAGAAAATATTCATTTTAGGTATAGGTAAGTATTAAGAAAAGTTGAAGTAAAACAAAAATACAACAAAATGACGTAATAATATACAGGGTGTTCCATTTGAAAAAATAAAGTTATTGATGTTTGAAAATTGGGAAGTTGGCACATCTATAAGAAACACCCTGTATAATATAAATTAATTTTGATGTATTTAGACTGTGACTACACCTTCTGACTTTGTATTACAAAATATCATATGCCAATTATTATTCATAAGGTTGTGCTCTTGACAAGTATTGTACCCTGTTTTTCTGGAAATTCAAAGATTTTTTAAGATAAATTGGCAACGTCGCAAAAAAATGAAAAAACAAAATACTGTCATATGGAGATTTTCTTGCTGAATTCGATTATGCAAAAATATACTGGGTGTTCAATTTAAAAAAAAAATACCTTTAGTGACGCCCCACTTTTATGAAACCCCCTGTATACTTGAAACTAATTTTAAAACATGCACGTGTAGAAATACTATAAGTTTCATTAAAAACTTTTTTTTATTAAGTTGACATTAAGGGCAATAATGGACTTTATCGCACTAATGGCGCACCCTGTATGTATACAAAGTATACATATTTTGGATCCATATAAGTCTCAGATTTTCCAGAGTATTTCGATATACTGCATATGTTAAAATTATTTAGCGGTATAAACCACGATTGCGACATATATTTTACATTTGAAAGATTTATTTGTCTGTAAAAGACGACAGATTGCAATTTACGCGGTGTACTTTATAAAGATCTTTAGCAGGTGCAAATTTCGCAACGCAAGAATATTAAAAGTTTTATTAATATATGTTAAATTTATGTTCTGACATAGATTTTTACATTTTTGAAACAACAAGCATTGAGTGAAAGGAGGTAATTTCGTTATTTTATTATATTTGCTTACTGTTGCTTAAAATAGCTCTGCACTATGCACATTTTATTGGTTAAAAATCGCGATTACGTCATGAATGATACACGGTTGAAGTTTAAACAATTTCCAAACCACTAATAACATAAATATATATAATTGTTTGAAGTACCCATCGGTTTCTAACTGATTTTAACCACGTGTTTGTCCGTTCTGCGTTAGTTTTTATACAGGTCAGCATCAAAGAGATACATTTTTAAGGGAATATGATAAAGACTACAATGGAATTGCTTTCTAATGTTGCTAGCGCTGTTTTTTAATGCCCCTAGGTGTATTGCACTGTTTGAGTAAGTATCAAAATTGTTATAAAATGTTTCGTTGTGATGTGATGGCGCCCGCGGCTAGCTCTGATGTAATTAATCAAATGTGACTTTGATACTGGACGTCAAGTGTGGCGAATTATCACACCTAGTGATAAATTCATCGGTGTAATTTTTGTCCTTGTGACACAGTGTGCGTGGGTTTTGATTTCATGCTGAATGAAAGACTTTACTATCGGTACAGAGGACAATTTCTCTATTCTGTGTTTGTAATACGTGCCATTTATAATTTAGTACAAATGTATTACACTGCAGTCGTCCATTGTTATAATGCAAGTAGAATATGCGTTTAAATAATTAAAGTTTGTTACGTTTTGCCGGTTAATAATTCACGTAAATTGGCTACTTAAAATTTTCAACGTGCAATTTTAACTAAAAAGTTGTCCAGAATAACACAGGCTGACATGATTTTTGTTGTTTTGAATTTGATTGGTGTTATTTGCTGATTCGGTGGCGCTGATTACGAATCTGCTTTAAGTTTTTTTATATCACATCAGGTTTTCACACAAAAGAATTTTTTAAATTCAAAATATCCGTGTTTGAATACTCTTGATAATCCATTTTCATCGATACTTCAGACAAACGCGATAAAAGTGGTTGACGGTTATTAAGTATTGGCATTTGTTGTCATTTCCAAGGATTACTATTTAAAAATGTTGCAATTTCTCTTAATTTTATTAAAAATTCTTAATAACTCGAAAATTGTTGCAGATTGATGCAGAATGTAATTTTGCATTAGAAAATGAAAAAAAAGTTTGGGCATTGTATTCGAAAAAAACGAGTTTTATTGGTCTGAAGTTGTATTAAAACACAATTAAATTTTGGACGCTCTGTAAGCAATGCATCGATTGCAAAAATTCCAGGATGTACTCCAAGGTTTCTTCTAGGCATGGTCTAAATTTAAGCGTTTTTTCTTCAAAAATGGGGCCGTTAGATAATATTAAGAGTCACGATGAAAATCAAAAATTTTTCAAAAAAGTCCAAAAATCTAAAAAATGACTGCACTTCGGTATAGGGAATGCTAACAAAAGTCCCTCTAAAATAACGTTTTAAATCCAAATACGCAATAAAAATAGGCCATTGTGTTTGAATTAAGAAAGTAGACGTCAACTTCCGGTATTTTTTTTTTCCAATATGTAAACAGATCAGATGCCATTATGGTCATAACCAAAATTTCAGATCCATACCCTTTTTCATTCTTCAGATATTTTTAAGTACCGGTGTCAATCAATCACCCTGTATATTTACTATTTGTCTCTATGCCTTGCCCCCGCCCCTGGAAAATTTTCTGCGGACGCCCATGGTCCTACACCTAACAGTGGAAGGACTCATGACTAAATAAATAAATAAATTGTGAAATTGAAAAATTTAAGTAAAGCATCTCGTAAACAAACGAATCAAACCAATCCTGCTATCAATATAACTAAACCTATATAAAATATATGGCTCTAGAAATACAGATAACATCTAAGATTTATCTTAGGTGCCAAATACTTTCTCAATGATGTAAATATATCATAATACATATTATTAAAGAGAAAATATTTTAAATATATAGACATAAATAAAAACTCGTTACCTCCCACGCAGTAAAAATAAAAAAACAAACATCGACGAATATACAGAAAACTGCCCGCGGTCCCCGACTCCGATATGTGTAACATAAATAATAATCGGTCATATATAATCTTTACGCTACTAACCTTCACAACATATATCACTATTATTGGACTGGACTATATTAAAATAACGCTAATAAAATTAGATATAACCACAGGGTACACAATTATATCAAGCATGATGGACCATACGAGCCAACACGAGAATTTCGCAATAATTATATAGTGCGTAATATTGTACAAGATTTAAAGCCACCTTTTGAATGTGTAATTTATTTTTGATTGTAAAACAAATCGGAAATTGCCTAGGTCACCACGCTGTCTCTTGGCTAACTTATAATAATGGTCCTAAAGAGTATATAATCAAAACAGCAATAATAAATATACTCGGAGTCGTACAATGGGGATCTTAACTGTGTTTAGGAGTTTTCTATTGCTACAATCGCCCTACCCATGCTCAAAATCTTGTAATTTGATTAAACTTATTGCAATAAATTGCGCTTCTCAATTTATTTGCCATCCAAATGTCTGGGTGTACGCGATTAAAAAAATAAACATTTTCATGCTGTAATTTTGGAGAAAACACCAAAGTTGAGATTCAACTTAGTTTTAAATTGATTAGACCTTTGTAAAATAAACAGTTGCCGGAAAGAAATTGTTACAGAATTAAAAAATGTATATGTACAGGGTGGTCCAAATTCAATGGGATTACATCTCGCTTAATAGAATTCCACAAATCCAACAAAAAGAAAATCAAAAAAGGAGTCTCGCAAGGATCAATCTTAGGCGCACTCTTACACATACTGTACACAAATGATCTTCTAGATTTTGCCAAAACTTCCCTTATACAATTTGCCGATGACACATCTGCTATTATTAGTGACTCGGATTCCAAAAACTCTGAACGAAAACTCTTTGACTTTTTAGGCCTTAAACGTCAATAAAACTCAAGTAATCGCCTTTTTGGATATTTAAAACAAATAAAGATTATTATTATTCTGTATAGCTTTGATTCCACCCTAGATGTACATTAGTTCCACTGTCTTTCTCGTTAATTGATCCTATTAAAAAATTCATTAGATAAAAATTTAAGACTAAAAATAGCAAATGACTGTTACTTATTTCTTATTAACGTGAATTCTTTACAAATATTTTAGTAAATATCTTGTTTATCACAGGTCATGTTGAAAGGTGTGGTAATTACAGCTGCGGTGGGGTAAATTCTGTCATGGTAAAGGTGATTATATTCAACTTTTCAAAAGGATACGTCTCGTCTAGTCAAGGATCACAAACTAACTAATTTTGATATCGATTGGCAAATATAGCATTTGCCAATTAATTTGCAATATTCAAACTTTGTTATTGTTCGACGCATTTTATAATATAATTTTAGAGTATTTACTTTTTAACCAATTCATCCGTTATGCAAACTCTCTCACGTTCCAGATAAATAATAGGCGATTAAATGCTTTATCAATTTGCTATCAGCGTGTAAACCACACTTAGCTTCATCTATTTACTTAAATTATATGTTTAATTCTTTTTCTATGATAAACAATAATTACAGATCTCTGTTGCACCGCCGCAACTAGAAGTAATTGTTTATAATAAGCGAGATTCCGCGTCTGATACGAATTTACCGCACAATATATTCTTGTTTGTGTACGTCACCGTTTGGGTGGTTATGGTTTTTAAATGAACGCTCTTTAAATAGTCAATGATTTCGCTGCCAATTTACATTCTCGCGAAAATAAGTCAGCAATTTTGTTAAATGGCGTGCTTTGTGGTGTTGTAATGTGGTGTAGTGACTCACGTTTGTAACACTCTTGCCTGACGGCCTCTGCGGCCACAATTACAATTGTAAATCGTGCGTGATAATAACCCCACATTGCAGTGCACTCTGGCGCAGGCTGCACTCTACGTGGTAACGTGGTGCTTACGAATACAAGATTCTCAGATTAAATTGGTAACTCCCATAACTTGACGAAATATGTTTTGGGAAACAAAGAATACGGGATAAGTCACGCAATAATGAGAACGAGTCGTGTAAGACGTGGATTATATGTGTTGGATTGTTTCAAAAATGTTTGAAATAACCATGGTAATTTAGTTTGTAGAACTAGGTATGCTATTTTGTAGCGCAATATGTGTTAATCGAAGGCTGATTTATTCACAGAGCCAGATATAGGCACGAACTGACTGCATGGGCTACAATATAAGGGCTCCATAATTCACTGCGTTAAGAATGTTTGTAATACGAAAAGCTTTTAATAAATTATAGTCAAAATTCTAATAATTAAACCTTATAACATTCCTTACAAGGGGGGTCACGATATGTCGCTAGAATCTGATCAAGGCTGTGTTTATTGCTTCGAGAACATCAAATCTAAATGTTTTGCGGAGTTAAACGTGCCACTGGCCATTTCCCTCAGAAAAATAGAGGAAAAACTGAAAAGTTGAATAATAAAGGTAATTTTTGCGATCGCGTTGGTCAGAGATAAAATCGAAATTCTTCCATTTACCAATTCGCGCATCCTTTGCAAGTAAAATGGTGCAGAGTTCTTGAAAAACTTTTAAACGGTTCCGGAGAAAAACGCGGGAAACTAGGCCCTTGTAAAAACAGTTTCCCCTATGTCAGGGATGGCAAATAGGTGACACGCGTGCCAAGTTTGGCACGCGAAAGATTTTCGACGGCACCCTAAAGAATTTTATGAATAAATTTGTTTTTAAAATTTTAATTTTTTTCGAAATGTTTTATTTATTTTTAATTAGTATGCTAATTATCTACAACTACATGTTATTAAAATATCAAAACATTAAAAATACCAGAAAATAACAACTCTTCTTATATCGATACAATAACTTGATCATTACTATAGGTACATATAAAATACCAACTGTAGCGATGCACGGAACTTTTGATTGCATATGTATTTAGTGACACATAAAATCATGACGTTGGCAATACTGAACGAAATAACTGACGGTTTTTTCTGGTAGGTAGGTTAGGTTAGGTTGGGTTAGGTTGGGTTAGGTTAGGTACTGGCACGGGGAAAAATTTGTATTAAATTTTATCTTATTTTGGCACACTGATCAAATCCTATTTGCCATCCCTGCCCTATGTTAAACGCCCATGCAAGTCGCATAGATTTAGTTATACAAGTTCTTAATCATAGCGCTTTTGTAGGGGTTTCGTTTTTGACGTTTTTCTCCGGAACCGTTCAAGATTTTTTCAAAAACTTTGCACCATTTTACTTGCAAAGGATGCCCGCATTGGTAAATAAAAGAATTTTGATTTTATCTCTGTCGGTTTCAAAAATTACTTTTATTATTCAAATCTTTAGTTGTCCCCATATATTTCCGAAGGAAATGGCCAGTGGCACGTATAAGGTATAACTCTGCAAAACATTTAGTTTTGATGTTCTTAATGCATTAAACACAGCCTTGATCAGATTCTAGCGACACCTATCGTGACCTTCCCTGGTGAGAAGGAAGGGAATAGAAATAGAAAAAGATAGAATCAGAAACGAACCATACAGAGAACAATTAAAGGTAAAATTAGTTGAAACAAAAACACAAGAAAGACAACTGGGATGGTTGGGTCACATCTATAGGATGAAAGAAGAAAGGTTAACCAGGGCTGGTATTCTCAACTCCTCCTGTTCAGCGATATCGCTACCGTTGAACGCTAGGGGTGCACAAACCACTGAGAATCGTATTCCCATCGTCTCCTCTCGCAGGCGCTCCATTCCCGTTCAACGCGAGTGGGTAGACCCACTCCTCTTGGCAAATACCGCTCGCTTTGCACTCAAATCGTAACCTTTGTGTGTGTTGTAAGTTGTTGTTTTCTTTTATTATGGATGATATTAAATTTATCAATTTAATTGAGGACTTAGAACAGGCTTAAAATGATGTGGCCGAACCTTATAATTTAACATTATTAAATTCATTTACATAGGGTTGCCAGAATATCACTTTAAAGAAACATTTTCTCTTTTTTAATTCTGATATTTCTTTTTCTTTTTTCATGTAAAAATTTTCACTTTTGTTCTCTTTTTCGGTTACCCTTTTTTGAAATGAGAATGTTTAGTGAAGTTCATTTAATATTCGAACTTAAACTTAATGCATACAATTACAAGAATATGTCTTGTAATTATTTTTATGATGAGTTTAAAAATAATACAGAAAAACATCCTAACATCTATTACTTCAAAAATTAAATTTAATTAAAAAGGAATAAATGTATGAAAAAAATGTTTCTTAAAGAACCAAAAGATTCTAATAAATTAAATAAACGAAAAGTTGCTGGTTTTCAAACAGGTTTATTCGTTGCAAATTTTAAAAAAGATCCGACATGTTTCGCCGATGTTATTTTATCGGCATCCTCATTTACACAATTAAATGTCGATGAATTTCGAAAAAAATGTAGACTTTCGAGGGATACTCATTCCAATACATTTTACATACTATTTAAATTTGTAGCAATTACACTCCATTGCTTTTGGGCATCGTTATATGTAAAATTTTGTGAAAATTTGCCACAATAATTAACTATTCTCTCAAGAATTTCTACTAATGCTGGTTTCTGCTGCTCCGTTAATTTCCCCATAATCAATCAAAACAAAAACCACAGAACATTCAAAAACTGGCGGCAAAGTGACAGACCACGCAAAATTCCAATGTTGCAACATCTACCCACTCGCGTCGAAGAATTGCAAAGGCAGGGGTAGATGAGAATACAGAAGCGACCACCACTCGCATTGACGACGCTCGCTTTCATGGCACTGCTGTTCAAAGCGAGCGAGTTGGGAATAGCGCCCTAGAAAAGCCTATGAAGCAAGGAAAAAAACAAAAGAGGTAGACCGAGAAAAACCTGGCAAGACGAAGTTAAAAAAGCAGCAGCAGATAGAAACATCAAATGGAAAGACATAAAAAGCTAGCACAAGACGGAAAAACATGAAAAAAAGTCAGCACAACACAACAGTCCTGCACATAACAATAGAAGGACTCATGACTAAATAATAAAATGTTTTAAATAATTTTACAAAGTCAAACATGTTTTAAGTAGTTGTGCTGAAGTATTTTTTAAAATTCATGTACAGGTTTTTAAAAGAAAACCATATTTAAAAAAATTGTAGATAGGTATAGCTTGTCAAATGTAGCTCTGCGGCTCATTTTTGGAGAAGATGCGCAAACGTTAAACAGAGTACGCATTCGGAGGGAAAAGGATAAATAGCACGGGCGAGAAATATTACTTAAAGTACAATCCGTGTCAACAGTAATACAATCTAGCACAAATCGAACACAATAATAGAAAACGTCAGGTGTAGATATTTAAAATAAAATATTTATAAGCATTAAAAGTTAAAAGTGTTCAATTCCTGACATATCACTGTCTGTATCTGAACTCATATTTTCACTATCACTATCGTTTTGTAAGTTAATAATTAAATCGTCAATGATTATGTCCAACGCAGACTCATTTTCTATAAAAAACTGTTCCATTTTTTTCGTATGTTCACATCGCGATTTCCATTCATCAACCGCAAATGTATAAAAAAAAAAAAAAATTGGTCACACAGGTTTGCCACTTCATTAAAATTAAAAATAACATTATTGTCAGCAACATATTGTTTCATGGAAGCCCACACTAATTCAATAGGATTTAATTCCGGATGGTACGGAGGAAGTCTTAACACCGTATGACCCTTATCACCAAGTAATTGATCAATTACATATGTCTTGTAACTTGGTTTATGCATTTTTATTAGGTTATATAACTCCACTTTCAACATGTTATCTGTAAAACCAATGTTACGTTTAACTAACCAGTCCTTCATTTGATCTTTTCGCGTACCCATATTGGGACATTTCTCAGTTTGGACGTTGTGATAGGACGCATTGTCAATAACAAGAACACTTTTTGGAGGCAAATTTGGTATAAGCATTTCTTGCAGCCATTTTTTATAGTTAATGAAGTTTATTTCACTGTGATAGTCACCTACTTTAGTGTTCGATTTAAATTTCAAATAAGCGTTAGGGACAAAACCATTTTCACCACCGGCGTTTACTATAATCCAACGTTGTCCTTTTGATAGTGGTTGATGAAGACCTTCGTTGGAATTATCACTCCAGCTTTTATCATGGGTGTGTGAAGAGTGGATGTAAGTTTCGTCCATATAAATAATTGGCCGATTTTCCTCACGGAAGCGTTTTACATTTCTTAAATAATTTAGCCTCGCTTGTTGAATTTGAGGCTTTTCCATCAGAACTTTCCTATTAGTTTTGGTTTTCCGCCAACAAAATCCTATTTGCCGCATGGCTTTTCGTATACTTTCGTGTGAGCCAGTATAATCGTTGTCGACTACGAATTTATTGTATATACGGCGTAATGTGGGAACCTTTTTTTCTATTAGGTGAAAATTCATTATAAGACGTCGGAGCCACCCTTTATCGAAATCGTCCAAATCGGTTTTTGACTTTGTCCTTTTCCTTTTTCTATTGGGCGTCGTAAACGATGCACATTCACCATTCTCTATTTTTTTCATTTCGCAAGCAATTACTTGAACAGTGCGAAGACTAACACCGGTAGCAAGCGCAACACGTTTTTGAACTTTTTGTAATTCTTTATTTTGTTCATTTTCTGCTGCTTCTCGCTGCATAAATAGCATAACGTTTGCTATCATTTCTCGAGTTTGTCCATGCAACACCTTATTTTTAATTTTCGACACAAACTCCATTTTAACACTGTAACACAATTTTAATAAAACTTACTTTTTGCTTGAGTGTACTAAGTACTTGTAACAATTTCAGTTCGCAAATGACCCAGTGCAGGTCCTAATTACTCTAGTTTACTGCGCATTCAGGTATTTCGTGTACCGTTAGGATCTCAGCCGCAGAGCTACATTTGACAAGCTATATATGCTTACATTTTTGATCAAAAAAAGTATAGGTACCTCAATTTTTGTTTAAAATCTGTTATGATTTTATCCCATGCTTCATATACAAACTATTTAAAAAAAAAATAAGATGACTATTTCTTGTTCAAAATTACACCTTAGACCTCAGCGATGTTTTCCGCATCTGTAAAATTTTTTCAAAATTCATCATTTTTTTAGGAGTAAGGTTGGCTCCCCAGTATCTTGGGCGCCCCTAGGCAATTGCCTAGAGTCCGCCTTATGGTAAAACCGATGTTATTTAAACTATTTTTATAGTTATCATTATCCACAACTTTAAAAATATTGTTTTAAACTCGATTTGCAACAAATTCGACTGGAATGTAATGCAAAGTTTAAATTTTACGCGTTTTATAAATATACATGTCACACAAACGTTATTTTAACTATGTTTGAAGTTATTATTGTCACAACTTTAAAAATATTTTTATTAAGTAGGCCTAGATTTGCAAGAAATTCGACTGTTATCTAATACGGAGTTTTAATTTTACGTGTTTTGCCATTATACATAATGCTTTTGTGTTATATTCACGATATATGAAGTTAACAACTTTAAAAATATAGTTAACGTACTAACTTCACTTTAATATTATTATAAAATTATATTGTCGCCTTACCGCAGGTGCCACGTTTCTAAAAATCTGTTACCTGATGTAAGACTATGGCACCAGATTAATATCATCATGTGCGCCTGTATATAATAATCTAGATTTATGAACAAAAAATATCGCATCCTGTCCACAAGCCACTTGCGCGAGCAATAAACGTCCGTTTTATGATAACTTACACACACTACCAACAGATATAATATACTCATGTACTCATAGTTTTTATGTAAATTGCACATCCGCGTACGCGCCTTTCATGCAAATGTTGACGTGCAATTATATTGTTACTTGATTACCAGCAAATTTAACGACTTCGATTAGCTCAAGAACACAATGCCGTATTGTCAGATTCATTCTTAGATATAATTAACAATGAACGTATTCATCATTTTGTGTCTTTGGCATGGTCTTTAAGATTTAAAGTTTTAAACCACAATAAGAAATGTTTTCAAATATTCGGAACCAGGGCCGGTCAAGTGTGGGGTGCAATGCACCCGGGGCCCCGATGTGGGGACCCCAAAATGGCCTGTATTTAAATTATTTTGCAAATTTTGTGGCACGCACAAAGCATACGCCATTTTATTTTACAATTTTTTTTATAGCGGCCCCAAAAAAGTAGACCAGTTCTGGGTAGTAATTTAAATTAATAAAGCTTTAGTACCCGCTTATGTTTTTTTTTAAATCAGTATATTTGATAGATGTATAAAACTGAAATTCGCGAAAACAGCAGTTTCGTTCGGGTGCTTTTTCGGTAATATATTTTTCATTTTCCGACCAAAATTGACACGAAACAGCTTCGTTCTTTCTTAAGTTTTCGATTTTTAACTCGTCTTTGCGCAAAAGGTTATCGATTTTGTTATTAAATGTATCCTCAAAGAAGAGTTCCAAAGTTTTTAAAATTATACACAACTTATTTATATACAACAAGATGATTTACCCGGCGTTGCACGGGCGATTACAATTTTAATTACTTTTTTAACTTGAATAAGCCCAATAATTCCAAATCATACACAAATGACATACTCTGATCAATCATCTTTCCATTTTCTTATAATTCATTAAAAAATAACTATTTATTGCTTAGAAATTGAATAATAACTCAAATTTATTTTCTTTCGTCTTGTTTCAATTAAAAATGTACTAATAAAAATAATACTTCATGTACATTTATTACTAATTGTATACAAAACAATCTTTACTTGAGAAATACACCGCGCCGTATCGTGTTTTGACCAGGTATTTGCCGACGTAAGATCGAATCCCGTCCAAGTAATTTTTTTTTTTTTTTAATTGGTGATATGTGCTTGTACTTAAAGTTTGGCGTTAGATCTGCAAGGTCCTAAATAGTAACTGTGCAAAATTTGGTCCCAATCGGTCAACGGACCTAGGATTCTATAGCGAACAAACAAACAAACAAACAAACACACAAACAAGCTCTTTTATATATATAGATTTAACAATTCACTTTTACGTTTGTTAGTTAGCTCCTTAAAAAATGATTAGGGGTAGTTTTGTAGAGCATTTCAAACTTCATAAAAAGCCTTGAAACTGATGACGATATACAAAATATGAATAATGCCGATGCTACAGTAATTTTAAGTGCAAAACATTATTTCTCGGAATTTTTTTGTTACATTGTTCCTTATTTTCAGCTTTTCCGGAAAATCGGTTTGATTTTCCGAAACTTTTACTAAACCAAAGTTGTAGCCCATAAAATTTGCTATCGGGACCGGGCCGTCCGTTTTTCTGTACAACCTTTCGTTTTAAAAATACAGCGGTTGCAAAGTCTAAGAAACAATTAAAGTTTTTAAATTTTTAACTTTTTTTATAGTAACTGCTTATAACTTTCTAACCATTGCCTGTAGACAAAAAAATGATTATAACCAATTTTGTAGAGAATTTCATGCTCTATTAAAAAGGGAATTGTAAGATAAAATTGATATTTTCGACGACAAAGCCTTTTAAATGCAGAAGTGTAAAACAATCAAGTAAGTGTTGATATCTGCCTAGCATTTGATTTTAGGAAAAAGTTTTACTTGAAATTTTTTCTTAGAAAAAAGTTCCTCTATCACCACTTAAAATATTTCCGCCGATAACGGGGACACCCTGTATGTGTTTATTTATCATACATAAACATACACATCACGTACATACTAAACAAAATGTTAGGCAAAAGTCATTTGATTACATCAGTTTATTTAAAATTTTGACAATCCTGTATCTCTTAAGCGTCTATGAAATATGCTCCAAACATTTGACGCATCCTGTGCTTTTGTTGCCTTAAGGATTATTTTACACTGATCAGCGTAATGCACTTAATCCGAAATTGTCCCAATTTCCACATTACTACAAAAACCCGTGCATTATTGCTTTAATTAATGTATGTGTTGTGTTTAATACACACTGAACATTCCATTGCAGGCTGTAATTATTTTGATAAAAAATGCAGACACCTTTAATTACCTTAACTATAATTTGAGGCATGATTAATCGCCGTGAGTTTGACTTTGAACCAGATTCCGCCTTTATGACTTGGTACAGAAACATGTTTAGCGGTCCTTGTTAAATACGCTTAGTTTTATTTTTCTTGTCGGTAGCCCAGAAACCGGACACAAATATGATCCCGGACGCAGTTGATCAGGATTTGGGACATAATAATGAAATATTCTTGTTTGACAACATAAGTGTTTTGATTGTCACAGTGTTAATGCGTTAATTTCTATCCTATTTGTCTGAGGTGTCGGTTATAATGTTAAATAACAGGAGCTAATCATCAAAGTATAATTATTTAATAATTTATCGTCTATCTCAATTGTTATTTTATTGCACTATTTTTCAGCAATAGTTTGTATATGTCGACGGTGGAAAACAATTTTGCTGTAAACGCCAAAACTACAACTTTACAGGAGAGGCAAAAAACAATTTAAGTTTTGGAAAAATAATTACTGTCCTTTAAATAATGATTTTATTAAAAAAATATTAAGGAATGTAGGTGTCAAATAATTAAATGAATAATATTGGAACAATAAAAATCGTCCATAACTATAAATTAATGGCGTTTTGGCGCTTACAGCAAAACACACGTTGAAAATGCTGCTCCATTGAAATGTTGTAAAAGCCATGTCACAATGTTTGGAATTAAATTCGGGTAGTAATAATGGCCTTCTAATTGTAGTACAGACAAAAAATGTAAATAAACGTATGTTTGGTGGGTTGTAAATGCAACTACATAAACTTTTATATTTCATTTGTCTTGTCGTATACACAGAAGTGTATGTATATGTAATAAGTTGTTTGAAGTACATGGGAATTAAATAATTTACCAATGTTACAATTATAATGCCCACAAAAACCACGTTTAAATAAATGACTATAATTGTTAGAAGTATTCAAAGAAAACTAATAACAAATAACTATTTTTTAAACTTTAAAGAGTCATAATAAAAACAAATAAATAAGATAGGGGAGACCGTGGATAAAAGTAACATTTTTTTGTTTTTATTTAATTTCTCATAGCTTATTACAATTTTTTTACATCCAAATTGGTTTAATGATAGATTGGACATTTGTGTTGCTTCCAAGATATTTATTTCGTGTGTTTCTTAAAGCAACTGTTAGAAAAAAAATAATTTCTTAGTAAGACAGCTGTTACTTTCAACCTCAACGTTGGGGCTAAAAGTAACAATGATTGGGGTAAGTTGTAACGGCAAAATAATTTACACAGCTCATAAGTAGTGCGTAAATATATTAGTATTCATCAACAAAATTAATATTTTATTCAAAAATACACATTACACATTAGCAAAATGAAAAAATAAAAAAATATATCTTTGGTACAATACAAAATGATAAGTGAACAGTATGGCATACGAGGTAAGGCTGGTCCCAAATTATTAAATTTATACTGGATCATAATAACTGTTTGTTTTATTTAAAAAAAATCTAACCGCTCTTTAAACTGACCGTCATTCATTAAATCAGTAAAAGAGGATCAGGTTCAGTTGGGTTGGTTAAAGCTTTGTTTATATTAAGTTATAAATATTAAGGTAATAGAATAAAAACAATGGCGGCTGGTAGGAAAACCAAAAGTACCAGATCTTACCAATTTACATGGGTTTTATAATTTAAAATGCTTTTTAAGAAATGATTTAGCTTTACATACATTTCCATCATTAAACCGATATTATATACTGAGTTTTATAATTTAATAATTTGGGACTGCAGTTACCAGGTTTGTCAAGATTATAAGTACATATTTAAAAATGTGAATCAAAAAGATACAACAAACTGGAAAATTATTCCGACAACTCTTTTATATTCTCATCTACGAAGAAAGCCACCAATTATGTGCTAAGAGTGAACATTTGCAAGTGAAAACATTAATTGGGGTGGGTTATAACACTTTGTTACTTTTGACCCCAAGTGTACACAAAAAAAATTCAGGGAATCCACAATTAACCACGATTCTAACGTCAAATTGTATTGTATCCACCAATAGCGAACTAAATTTAGAACAAAATAATATAGGTACTTTTTTGTTCCTATTTTAGAGATCGCCTAAAAGTTACTCGACGGATGAGACAACGCAGTAACTTTTAGGCGGAAAATAGTGACTCTGGCTGGCAAAAAGTTAACCTCTATGACAGATGAAAACTAGCAATGTAGGTAGGGAGCTGGATGTAACTTAACATTGCAAAAGCGTTTAGGGCGATATAAAACAAAAATTAAAGAAACTATAGGCACTGTTACAACCTACCCGTGTTACTTTTATCCCCGGTCTCCCCTACTCTATTAAACAAAAACTAGTATAAATGCATTAAACGTAACTTCTTTAGGTGGGTTATATAAAACTAAACCATTTTAAAGCTTCTATTTGCAATCATCTCCTTCTTACCTTCCTTTTAATAACTATCTTCTTCGTCTGTATCGTTTAAACAATCAGGTAATGTTGAGTTGGTTTTTAAATTAATATACTAATGTGCATCATTATTTGGTATTATATTTTTTCCACAAGATTTTTTAGGTCTTTATATTTTGCCTGTGCAATGGGAATTGTTTGATTATACAGTTGATTATACAGTTGATTATACAAGTTGGGTTAAGCACCTTCTAAATCGTTTATTGTGTAGATAGATGTGACAGAACATATATTTCAAAACGTCTAAACTCACCATTAGTATCACTTATAAAATATCTAAATTAACATAATTTTATTAAAGAATTGAATTTTTCTTTAAAATTTTAAGCAAACTCTTTTGATTACGTCAAGCTAAATATCTCATGATAAACACATACAAAATTTATGAATTTTCCGCAATTTTATTTTATAAATAAGAACAAGCTTACCTATAGCAATGTTTCCAATGCTTTGTATTTACAGTGCTACAGATTGTATAATTTGGGACATTCGATCACTTACTAGTATCAAATTTATGGTGACCACATTTTAGGCAACTTACTAAACGGCAACATTCAATTAACTACACATGATTTGCTATTACATGGTCTTTCGATTGCTTCTGATGTGTATAAAATTCTTATGTAATTGTAAAATATAATTGTGCAACTTGAAAGTTGTTTCGCACTGAAAATTCTTGAAGCGAAATTAAAATTTTAGCTGTTATTATAACTCGTTTTAGACTGTAAAAACATTGCAGGATGCAAAGTAAAATTAAATGTTGTTGGTGTAGTACAGTAGCCATTTTCCAGCGTGATGATTAGCGCGTAATTTATGCCTGCAATTACGCTATAATGCAAATTTATTATTAATTTCAATTTTGTTTTATTTTCAAGCGTTTAAATGACGCATGAAGATGTATTACAACACAGCGTCAGCAGCAAGTTTTGAAAATAGGTGGTGCTTTTTTTGTAACTAATAACCAGCATACCTTTAATTTAGTATGACAGTTATATATTACCAAGACACTTTATAAATCACTTTTAGAAAATTATGAGAATTCAGACAAGGTAACAGTTAGGTACCGGCGAAAGCAGAGCCTGATTTTTTTTTCTATTATGCTGCAAGATTTTACAACGATTAAACGTCAGCTTTAATTTTTGTGCGTAACTTTGTTTTTTAAATTAAACTTTGTAATAAGTATTATTGTTACATATCGTTTATTCACTATTTAATATCGCCTGTCTTAGGAGATCTAAAACCGAAATGATAAAAAAATTGCAATAAAAAAATTAATTATACGTTGGGAACCTGAAATAAAAAAATAAAGTTACGACTTGAAAATGTAACTTTTTAATTTAAGAGCATTAAATTTAATTATATTCATTAAAAGTGTTTAGTTATTTAGTTTTTTTTTTTAAATATTTGGTTTGGATCCACGTCTAAAAAAGTTCGGTGGTTTGGAGGTGAAGATTTGTATTAAAAATTGCATCCCATTTCCAAAAATGTAAAAATATACAGGGTGTTCCATTTGAAATAACCAAGTTAGGGTCATTTCCGGCGAAACCGGAACAATGTGAACATATGTTTAAATAATCGGATTTTTTTACACATATCATAATGATCTTATAAAAAAAAGCTGATTCTAATGTCATGTCTTTGAAGCTAATACTTTATCATTATTTTCTTGTGTATTTCTTGCATGAGTTTTAATTTCCTTATTTTGGCTTTCCGGTTCAAAATCAACATTATGGCTTATACAATTTGTACCTACTGTTCCAAAATTGCATCTTTTGTTTCTGCCCTTTTTATACACTGTATTAAGCTAATCTTGCTTTCCGTTAGTATTTTTTTTATTTTGAAAGTTTTCATTTCATTACACTTGATAATTTTTTTTTTGGGAACACAAAATTTACAAATTTATTTTTTATACATGCCATTTTGGGGCCCCCTAAGTGAGGGGCTCGGGTGCATTGCACCCACTGCACCCCCCACTTGACCGACCCTGAAAGAAGTAGTTTACAGTATTTACTTTTCGAATATGCCTCTTATTTTGACAAACAAATCTATTGGCATAATTTAATTTAACGAGATGCGACCGATTACCAATTATCTGCCAATTAAATGATACATCTCTGGTAGTCTGGTACTAACTTATCTTACTGATAAAAGTAAAATTGTGGTAATACAATGAATACAACAAGTACTGTGTTTAAACTATGCAAATGGATGAGTTCGGAATGACGCAACGATTCAAGACTATCTTCAATCATTCTGATCATCAGTCATGACCATATGTAAGCTAATTATCGATGGACAAAGCATGTGTTGTGTGCTATGTATAATTTGACAGATATAGCAACTTCTGATCGGTATAACGAAATTAAACTTTCATATGTTTATTTATGGATTGTTATTAATTTTGAGCGAAGCAAGAGACCTCGCGCCTTCACCTTTGGCAATGTTTTATATCGCATTAATTTTACGTTTGTAATTGATGTTGATTGTGAAATTTATTTATGTTTTATATGTATAGTTATTGGGTTAAATAATAAGGAATTGAGTTTGTTAAACGATCACGCGATATTTGGTTCTTTTTCCTTGTTTGCCACGTAAATAAATCATACAAAATTATTTTAGAAAACCACTGCCTTTAATTTGCTACAAAGGGAAAAAAAATTAAGCCTAAAATCAGGTAAATGTTTATATTTAAAATTTTTAAATAAATTTTGTTAATAAAGTTATTATTTCTTTTAATGACACCAATGTCTTTCAGTCACATGCATTATTATAATAAGCTTGTCTAATAATATTCGTCATAACAACAAAATAATAATTTTTCATTCGAGGTCCATGCGGACCTCTGATGTCCGGTAACGTAAATTTCCTATTGTGTCCGTTTGAAGTTTAAAGTATTTTAAGTTTCTTTTTACAGACAAGTGTAAATATTTTTGTATGATTCAAGAAGTGTAAAAATAAAATTTTTGACCACTTATTTTAATGCATTGTACGTATAAGCATTAGCGTATTTCACCGGTTACCTAGATGGCGTCTTTGGTTTCATACACATGTCACCTGAAATTCGTTAGTAAAAGTATTGGGTGACGGAAGTAAACCGCACAAAGAAATCGGGAGCGCTTGCGCCTTCTAAATTTTATTACAGAAATGTGTGTTCTACATTAGAACGCCCTCGCTGTCACTTGATTGACACAGGTCTTGGGGTTGTTGGGGGAAGCGGCAATCGCGCGATTGGCTGCGGGGGAGTTATGCGCTACTAGGATTGGTGGTCGAAAGCCGGAAGTGAAAGCTAGCGTATGCATGACATGCAGCAACTTTACTACTTGCGCAACGGTAACTTTTAGACTTCGTTGTAAACGTATCTTAAACCTATCTTGCTTATAAAAAATTGCAAGAGGTTTAAAATGTCATTCAATATCAAAAAAAGTGATATACAGGGTGCCAATAATCTACATTTGTGTTGTATGGGTACCTAACTTTGTTATTATAAGAGTTACATAGTCGGTTAAATGTTAAATTAGCAAAGATGGGTAAAATTTCAAGAAAAATTTAATTCCATTTTGTCATTTGACCTATACTTACCTTCAACTTTTTTAAAAATATTTTGAAAAACTTAAAACAGACGATTTTTTCAATGGTTATTAATTCTACAGCCACCTATGTTTAGAGTTAAAATCAAAATGTGAAATCCTGTAGATATTTTTACGTAGAATAAGGAACATATCTAAAAAGTGACTTGATTTTTTTAAATGACAACTACAGTTTTCTGTGGGTACATTAAAAATAGTGTTGCCGCCGAGACGAGATAATTTTCGATCTCGTCTCGTCTCTCCTCGTGGCAACACTAAATAAAAAGCTAATTTTGTTCGATTTTGAAAATGTATCTATTTTATTACTTTTCTCAGATATTGCAAAAAAAAAACTAACTTATAACTACCTTACATAGTATTTATCAGACATACAAAATTTAAGTTATTTTTAGCATGATAGAGCACCTGCCCACTATACATAAATTGTATCAAACTATGTATTAGAACGATTTCCTTACTGGTTAGGTTGATAGGATGCGTTGTCATATCTATTTTTATTTCTTATTATTGCGTTTTTATATAAAAGTTATAATTGTGCAGTGCTTATGTATTCAAGTTTAATTGATAGTGAATAATTAAAATGCTCGGTAAATCGCAATTGGCAATTTTACCTGACACCGTTTTCAATTGTGACGTGCTGACAAATGCTGCACGCGATCCTAATTTATTTACAAGTTCTGTCAATGCGGTTTGTGGCACGTGACTTGTCTATTCACATCAACCGACCACATGCTCCCGTCTGTCGATTCACTTCTTTAATTATTCTATTAATATTATATTGCGTTGTCGAGAGCTTTTGATGGTTTTAAGCTCAATGGCGTTTTGTGGTTTTCGGATCGGTTTTGAACTGAATAAGCGGCTTTGTGTTCAACTCACGATTCGATTTTTTATTGCCGGCGACTCGCGGTCAGAGTATTATACAAATATTGCTGTATATAGAACAATTTGATTATTTTGATATGCACATATTTGCGGTTAGGTATTGTGTTTGTTGATAACTTTAAGTTAATACATTCTGTACTCGTTCATTACACGAGCCGACTTGATTCCTGTTGTTTTGAATTTGATTGGTGTTATTTACTAATTCGGTATTAAATAATAACGCTTATTAAAGGACTAAATGTCAAAACTTTGAGGACCTCTTACAGACACAGCAAGCATGGTACAACATTTTCGTATTAAGATTTTCTACTTAAAATTTTACGAAGAACATCGCCACGTGTAGCGCTTCCGCCAATTTTTACACACCCTGTATAAGAACAGCAATTTTAATATAAATTATGCAAATAGTTTTTTGTTTAAATAGTTTTAAAATTAAATTTATTTGTTGGAAAAATCATTAATCTGTTTTTCCATTTTCCTGAAAAACCTGATGTGATTGCGAAAATTTGTGTGAGCTATTGAATTCAGAGCATGTAATTTATATAAGAACAGCAATTATAATTTAAATTGTGCAAATAGTTTTTTGTTTTGATAGTTTCGAAATAAATTTGTTTTTTTTTAGAGACTCATCAATCTTTTTTTTCATTTTGCTGAAAAACTTGATGAGATAGCGAAAAACTGCGTGTTTCATTGAATTCAGAGAATGTAGTTTATATAAGAACAGTTATCAAAATTAAAACTACGTCCACAAAGTTCTGAAATGTCGGCCTGTGTTATTGTTCATTTTGCAATTCAACAAGAAGTGTAGCATTTGATCAGGGACTGAGAACGAATCATAAAACTTCCTTAAAATCATTATTGTTATATTTATGTAAAATTAAGCGTAGGTACCTATTACTTCATTACGTATGTTTTAATGGCTTCATTTTACGTTTATTAATAAATGTCTTTCTCTAACATCCAACATACCATAGCAAAGTTAGAGTCGTTTTGTTAATTAAACAGGTTTACACATAATAATTAGTTTCTGGAACATACAAATGCTTCCACTGTTTCCAGAAGTTGAAATAAATCTATTTCATTACGTTTAAAATAGAATACAGAGTATTTTCGGAATTTACACACAAAATGAACACATTAAACTTCTTGAGATTCTTGTCATTTCAAACCCTCTTAATTTACTTAATTTGTAAAGTGCTATAAATCTACCAACATAAATAAAGCGCTTAACTGCGTGGCGTTAATGTTGGAAATATTTTAAACAGTTCAACGTATTGAGGAAAAAATACGTTTTTGTGCAAATCTGGTTTGTTATTTTCCGTAGTGAGTTGAAAATTAAACATACAAACACAGTTTTAAATTAGGCATATATGATTTTCACAGGTGCAAATGAATAGGTATACTTCTTCTTCTCTTATATTTTTGCTCTAAAGGCCGTCGGATTTGGAACTATATTTCTATTGTTTCCTTTCTTTCTTATTTTTTGCTAGTCTGTCCATTTTGACTATTCTTTGTAATCATGTCTTGTCTTTGTATTCCAACTTTTTCCATCTGTAGTAACTTTTTGGTAAGCTATTGTACTCCAACCTCAGTGTGTTCGTACCATTCCAGTTGGAAAGACCTTTTCGATTATCGATTCCTCTTGACCATTTCTCTGATCTGTTTATTCTAATCATATTCTATTTTGTTTTGCCAATGAATACATTTATAATATAAATATGAAAATTTAAGAACAAAGATGAAATTTTGCCTTTATATAAGCTTTAAATGTCAAGAAAATACTAAAATTTCTCCAGTTAACCCTTATTCTCCTAGCGTCGTCAAATGACGACGTTTACCTGTCCTGTAATAACGGTGTATTGTCAGGTACCTGATGATTTTAAACCTGTCAGCTTAAGTTTAATTACTCAGGTAAACAATTGTTTTCATAAATGTAGCCATTGCATCGCAGTAAGTTGCAGACTTCGAACATATTTAATTGTTAAAAGTGACCAATTTACGAGAGAACTCGAAAACCATGACGTCGTCAAAAAAGTAAGTAATAAATAATATAATTACGGTAAAAATATTTTATTTGTTTACATATTTTGAATATATAATAGTCAAGTGTTTTTTATATAAAATGTAATTATTTATAATAACATTTATAAGGGAGTTATTTCGCTATAAATTTGATTGTCGTCATATGACGACGCTAGGAGAATGCATGTACTAACATACCCTATTTGTCCTTAGATTTTTGAGTGTAGCCGAAATAATGGATTTGTTAGAAAATGATGATAGTGACCAAGATATTTTTATTGAACCGCCTGCAGTTAATGAGCTAACAGACGAAGATTCAGATGAAGAAGAAGGGACGAATATAAACTGTTTATCCAGAAATCAACTAATGGCACCGGCAGAGAAAAAACAGACCAGAAAAGAAGTTTTAACTATTTCCAACCTAAACAAAATACCAAAGATCACCAAAAAATCAAAAAAAGATCAAATTATATAGAGCAGTGGCGGTAAAACTATACATATACAACCTAGTCAATTTCATCTTATGGCAGAAGAAAATATTGATGAAGTCACTGCTGTTCAATATTTTTTGATGATACTTTAATCGAATTAATTATTACTGCCAGTTCCGAATATTGCTTATCAAAAAACTGGCCAGATATAAAATTAACCAAAGAGGAACTGCGAGTATTTTTTGCCATTTTAATTTTTTCTGGGTACAATCCATTGCCAGGAAATGCAATGTATTGGAGTACATGTAGTGATTTGCGCAACATTGCGATATATGAATCTATGCGGAGGGATAGATTTGATAATATCATGAAATCACTTCATTTTAAATCAAATTTAAACTTAGACAAGCTCGATAAGTTTTCCAAATTACGACCATTAATTTCATATATTCAAAAAAAATTTATAGAAAATTATACACCCACCTCAGCAATATCGCATGATGAGGCAATGGTGGAATAATTCGGTAGGCACGGATGTAAGCAAGCGATTAGAAATAAACCAATACGATTTGGATACAAGGTTTGGTGTCAAAATTCACCATCTGGTTATCTAATCGCCTTTGATCCTTACCAAGGAAAAGCTTATCGAGGAAATGAAATAATGGAGAGTAAATTTGGTAATGGTTCATCTACAGTGCTTTACTTGCTAGACCAATATCCTATATATACCTTGCTTTCAACCTTATCATAGTTTATAAGTTTATAGTTTATATGTCTCAAATTTAATTTACATTGAAATATACTTTCACAAATAAATCTGAAATTATAAAACATACCAAGATTATTATTATTTGTACTCATATTCCCCTAGCGGCGTCATATAACGACAGCTCCTAAGTCAGGACCTGCGTCCTGTAATTTAATAAAAAGTGATTTTTCATGTATCTATGGCCATTTTTAAACAACTGATTGAATTTCAAAACATTTTGATAAATATTTCTTAATTCCGGAGAATAGGGGTTAAATTTTATGTGGCCGTTCGATGCCTTCATTGCAATTACTTAACAATTTTAAAAATATTTAAGTATCAAAAATAAAATAGGTACATAGTACCATAGTAGCTATATCTTACAGTGAAAATAATAAATGGGTTTTCAATAAAAATTTAAATGAACAAATTGTTTGCAAAATTTGTCTTGCTGTAACATTTTGCCCAACAATGGAAGGATTTATCTAGAAATGTAGAGAAGATGTAAACATTAATAATGGGTGCTGGTTGGTAACAAAGCATAGACGATCCCTGCACATAAATTAACCACTTTCACCTTAGCAAGCGAAGCAGACTTGCAGCAGGTTGCAACAGTTGGCACTCTTAATGTGTCTCCAGATCACGGCTACTGACTTACGACAATCAGTGCTCTGTACCAAGATAGTCCATAATGGTTGCTTCCGGCTATAAACAGGTGCACGCGATTAGCTCTAAACCAACGTAGACGAAGCGTTCGTATAATAAACGCTGTAAATATTAAATTATGATTTATTGTTAGCAACGTAATTACCTAATGTTTTCTGGGATTATTTTCCAGAAACACTAGCGTAGAGGCGGTTGCACACTACTGTTAACAGATCTTGTCTCCAGATATATTCAGTTTGTTTTCTCTTTTTGCGTAACATTGTTTTTTGTAATTTGCATGGGCGTCGGTGCATTTTTGGGCCCAGCAACGTTTGTTTCTACCTACCCAATTGACGAAGATTAAGCATCAACAAGTACAAAACCATGTTTCAGTATGTGTAAACAAAATAAAGAATTAAGGAACTTCAAGAGATAATGTTAACACGTCTTCATTACGATAAATAAAACTTGGCTCAGACTTTTATTTGTTTCATTTTTTTTGCGAAGAATCTGATTTTGATAGCACTAAGACATTTTACGTTATGTATATTAATTTTTACAAACAAATTTGAACTAACGATAATAACAATACGGGCGTGATAACCTTTTAATGATTTTAAACTTGAAATGTAAGGTTACCAACCTTTATGGATAATTTTAAAACGGTGTTGTTCCTTGCATAATTTTAGGTCGAAAATCTTATAACAAAAACCCTTAAAAGACCTTTTGAAAAAAATACAAATATGGCAAATATTATTATCTCACGTCTAAAACAGTTTTAGCAAGTGCCGTTTTTGCTGTAAATTACAACACAAAATTTATTTCACATGTGTCAGGTACAATTATGTAAAATTTGACAAACCAATCAAGTTTTTTTTCGGACAAAATAATATAATTTTCAAGTAGACCTATTTAGTGTAGATTTCGTGTGATTTTGGTGTAAAAATTGTCACCTTCTTTTTACTGCGCAATGCCGATCTTTTCCAATTTTTGTATATATAGGGTGTGTTAAAATTGGCGGAAGCGCTACACGTGGCGATGTTCTTCGTAAAATTCTAAATCGAAAATCTTAATACGAAAATGTTGTACCATGCTTGCTGTGTCTGCAAGAGGTCCTCAAAGTTCTGTCATTTAGTCCTTTAATAAGCGTTATTATTTAATGCTTGCAAATGAAAAAGCTGCAATTTGGAATAAAAATAAATTTCGAATAGTATTTTTTCCTAGATATTGTGTTCTTCCTTTCAAAAATTGGTGTTGAAAATATGTAAATCACTGATTTGAATGAAAATAATACATATGGCAACATTGTCATTAGCTGTCATCTTTGTTTTTCTCGTAATTATTTCTAGTTTGTGTTTTACAATACCCAAAAGTTTGCAGCTATGTTTACAAACTGAAGGCTTTCAGTTCGAACAAAAATTGTAAATACCTAAGTAAAAATTGCTGATAAAAAAATGTCCAAACGCAAATCAATGTATGCAATGTTGCCAATTTTTTTTTTCTTTAAATGGTTCCTAAGGCCATAGGAAGCCATTTACAACATTTTTGGATCAAGATTTTCGACTTAGAATTTTACGAAGAATATCGTCACGTGTAGCGCTTTCGCCAATTTATACACACCCTGTATATAGCCTTCTTAATCTATGTTGTAGGCTTCCGCAGCCGAAGTCCAATGTATATAAGTTGTTTCCAGGTTGGAACCGCGTCGAAGGTGTCACTGCACTACTATAAGAGCTTGAATTTAAAATCCAAAGGATGATTCTGCTATAGGAACCTTCAGTTTAAGATGCATATTGTTGTTGCATAAAATCCATATAAAACTAGGAAACCAGACAAACTCGAGTTTTGCCAAAGAAGCGGAAACCCTAACCAAATTATAAATGCAAGTGATGAATCTTACGTCGTTTTTGATTCTGAACAACTTTTATAATTACACTTTTGTCGTAAAATAATTAAGGGAGCCCAATATTTGCAACTATTTAATTTTGCACGGTTAAGTCCTATGTACGATACTACCCTGTATAAATGAATTTTTGTGGTTGTTGTAAGTTTGGGACGCACTGGTTTAATCAATTCGTCACAAACAGTGAAACCTTGTTGATCGTTACTATCATCTAATCAATGTAGATGTAGTTAATCATTAAACAAATTTCAAATGCTGAAATTAAATTGCTTCTTGTGGGACTTTCGACAGATGCTAACGCATTATGATAATTGCTTACGAAATAAAAAGTTTCACAATGCAATTATAACGGGATAAATTCGGAGTATCCGCAACATTAATTAATATATGACAAAAATAAGGCTTTCCTTTTGGGTGTAGAGAGGAGACGGTCGACAAATACTGGTTATGTGTCTTCTGTCGTCGAAATAAATTAGATTAATTGATTTGCACCTGTACACATATTTTTGTTTTATTGCTTATAGGAGGCTACGAAACCAGAAATCAATAAAGAAATAAGCTTACGTAAAAATTTCAACACAAAAATTTTGAAATCTTGAACAAAAATGTATAAAACAATATTTACTATGACTTAATTTTAAATAAACTAATATTTATTGAGTTGTTGCTGTTTTTATGAAAATTTATGGGTAAAAGTTAAAATTAAATTTGCAGGCTTTGCAATATCGGCAACAAAATATTCAAAGTATTAAAAAATTATAATTTGCATTACTATAAATAATTTAAAATACTTTTTTTAAAGCTTACAATCATTTTTTGATTCTATTATGAATCGAATTGTAACCAATGCATTTTTATAATAACAGAAATAACTTAATAAATATTAGTTATAGTTGTAAAATATCCTTCATGTTTTATAAAAATAAAAAATCTACGATAAAAGTTAATATTTGTACACCTATAGACAATTTTATAGATTATAGAAAAAATACAAGTACCTACTTCTTATACCTATTATGGTCTACAATGAAATATTAAGAATTGTTAGACGTTTTACCATGTTATACATGTTTGAATTTCAGCAAAAGAACCGAAAAAAACACCTTGCGTAATATTTTCAAAGTGTATTAAGCCAGCAGCCGCTATATTAATTTTGTAAACAAAATTACACAAACTATTTTACAGTGGCATTATTATATTCCTGATTATACATATTTTGTTAAAAATCTGTATGTGTTAATATTACAAAAAAAAAACAAAAAATAAAGTTACTCATTGGTAAGCGGACACAAAACACCTGGTTTAGGTGAAAATAATTTTTGGTTATGTGAAACATATTTTGCAACAACTTTTTTGTATGCATTTTTTTGTATTGATTAATTAACCAGGTGGGCAAGAATGTGTATCGGGTTCTATAAGTATTATAGACCATCGGCATACATAGCGACAAAATGTTTTTTGTGTTGTTATTTTTTTCAAAGAATTTCTAGAAAAACTTTTACCAAATACCAAAAGAAATTATGTTCCTGTTATATGATATCTAAATTTGTAGTTGGCTATTTCAAAAATATTTTGAGAGTGGCATTTATATAAAAAAAAAACTTGAATCTGTCTTTCCAGTATGTCCCAACCACCTTAAGCTTTGTCCTCTAACTGCATGAGTAACGTTAGTTTTCCCGTACAGTTGCATTACTTCCTTGTTCATTCTCCATCCCGCGTAGACTTTCAATACTCCCATGTGACACTCCTCTTCAAAAGTTTGGGGACCTCTGCGTTAAATGATCATTCGCTCCAACCACTACCTATGTTTTTATTAAATTTATTATCAGAATGCACTCAAATTTGTTACAATTAAACAATGAAAACAATATTTTAATAAGTAAATTAGCATTGTTTGGGCAATTTATGAAAAGACATTTTAATTTTATTTTAAACATTTTTTTAAGTTGTTAAGATTACACCGTAGATAATTCTCAAACATTATTTAAGGAATGTCTCCAATCTGCTTTTAAATTACAATGCAAAACAAAAATTGAGACTACTACTCGTTATTCAAAATAAATAAAAATATTGTTAAGCCTAGAAAATTGCTGAGGATGTCATTAACCCAAAACTTTTAAAATATATAAAAACTTGAGGAATATATGCAGATAATTTAAATAAATAATTAGTATGTAATATGCATATATAAAAACGCGACACTGGGCTTCAGCACAGTGTACGGCGATAATTAATCATGACGACTAAAAATAAGCGACATCCATGTTGTTGTTTATTCTTGATCATTAATATTACTCTGTAAAATTCTAAGTATTTTCAGGAACATTCCAAGCAACAGCATTCCAATAGTCGCTAGAAGTCAATATGCGTTCCGAAATGATTTCTCACAGTTTTTGGCGAACAACAAAACAAATTTATGTGTTTAAATTTTGAAAATCGGATATATTAGGTTGGATAATAAGTAACGGCCGTTTGTTTTTTTAAATTTGAAATTGTTTGTCATTGAAAAGGGAACTTTTTGCTCTAAAAGGGAGTTTTTTTGTGTTTTTTTTTATTTGAGTCAACTTAAGTTAATTTTGAAGTAATGAAAATGGAACGTCAAGTGAACAAAAGTAAGCTTTTTCGACACCAGTTGCGTTTTGCGTTTAATCGAGGCGTTAAACCTGCTCGTGAGAGTTGTGCTGTTTATGGAGAAGATGCGATGCCTGAAAGGTCGGCTCGAAATTGGTTTACACGATTCCAAAATGCCAATTTCGACTCGAAAGACATGGCTCGCTCTGGACGTCCGGTTGAGTTCGATGAAGAGCTGATAAATAGAATTCTCAACATTGGAAAAGCAGGAAAAACGAAGAGGTATACCTAATAAAAGTTAAATGGAGACAATAAGAGAGGATTGGTGAGAATAAATGCGGAAGACTGACAATCGAAATCAAAAGATAGAAAGAAATGGAGGAAAATAATCGAAGACTATGAAGCTATGGGCGTAAATGGCCTGTGGAGATGTACTATAAAGAAGAATAAAAATGAACTATACTGAACTAAATTATTCGTCTTTACACAGAATTGCTCCTAATATTAAATAATAAAATTTTAAACGGTTCCTGAGAAAAACGCAAAAAACGAGGTCTTTGTAAAAACGGTTTCCTCTTTGTTAAGCGCCTGTGCAAGTCGCATAGATTTAGTTATACAAGGTGAATTGTAGGAAACGGACGTTTTTTAAATGAAGAGAACTTGATTGATTTTCAAGTTTTTTTTTTGTTTTTTTTTTCTGCAAAGTGAAGAATAACATCTGCCATTTGATATAACAAAGTTAAGTATCCTCTTGAACGAAAAGTTGTTTGTTTTTTGTTTGTTTTTAATCAAGTATACAAATGAAACCACAAAACTCGGTTGATTTTCAAGAAAAAGTACTTATTTATTACAAATTGAGAAACAACATATGCTATTTGATTTACCATAATTATTTAGTTATGGAAAATTATATCCATCAGGTGGCTGAATGCAAGTTTCAAGTCTGTGCCTGAAGTCATTCATGACTCGGTCTAGCAGCTGTGCGTCAATTAAATGCGTCTCTTCTGTAATGGCATCTTTCAACTCCCTTAGTGTACGCAGTTTGTGGGCAAAAACACGTTCTTTTAAGTGCCCCCACAAGAAAAAGTCGCAGGAAGATAAGTCTGGTGATGTTGGGGGCCACGGCAAGTCACCGAAACGCGAAATGACGCGGCCAGGGAACGTGTTTCTTACAACTTACGACTACTGATACACTCATACACGTCACTACTGACATTTGTATACATGATTAAAAACAAACAAAAAACAAACAACTTTTCGTTCAAGAGGATACTTGACTTTGTTATATCAAATGGCAGATGTTATTCTTCACTTTGCAGAAAAAAAACAAAAAAAAAACTTGAAAGTCATCCGAGTTCTCTTCATTCAAAAAACGTCCGTTTCCCACAAGTCACTCTGTACAACTCAACTCATAGCGCTTTTGCTGGGGGTTCGTTTTTGACGTTTTTCTCCGGAACCGTTAAAGATTTTTTCAAAAACTTTGCACCATTTTACTTGCAAAGGATGCGCGAATGGATAATAGAAGAATTTCGATTTTATCTCTGACGATTTCATAGCCAACGCGATCGCAAAAGTTACCTTTATTATTCAACTTTACAGTTTTTTCCCAATTTTTCCGAATGAAATGACCAGTGGCACGTAAAACCTTGCAAAACATATTTAGTTTTGATGTTCTTGATGCAATAAACACAGCCTTGATTAGATTTTAGCGACAACATATTGTGACCCTCCCTTCTAAGGATGATTATCTGATACAACAAAAATATTTTAAGCCTGACCGCTTTTATCATAGGTCTCATTCGATGAATATAAAAAACACGTCTCGTAAGTTAACCACGATTAGTAAATTACATGTTTGTTCAAGTATCCTCATGTAGCAACACTTAGATTCTCCATTACAATTAGCGTCTCGCTAAAGCATACAGAAAAAAAAGTCCAAGTTTCCAGCCCCGCCCTGTAGGTACATATCAACATTTGCTATCGTGTTACTCCCAGTGTACATATTCGAATCGATAAATCTAACCAGGCTACACATTTCGTTTTGTTCGGTGAAATGAAAAGCTCATTACATTCATTACTGTCAATAACATTCGCAATGCATTTAACGTAATCTAATCCAGCAACAGAAAACTACAATTAACTGAAAATTCCTGCCTTTGAATGCTTGAAATATGGCCACGGCTTATTTATGTTTCAGTCAAGATCTCTGTGTTTATTTATTCTGTGTTGATGTATATGCAAATTACGCGCACATAAATAATGCGGGTTGATAGAGAAATTCTATCGGAAGTGCTATCATAAATGTGATCAGATAAAATGTGGTGTGGAAAGTAGTTATCGTTGCACAATAAAACATTCGACTTGATATCTTGTCCATCTTAATCGCATCCAACACAAATCTCAATTACAGAGCCTCCTGGGTGGTTCACGGGACAACGACGCTAAAAATTCAATTAAAATAGCCAGCATCTACTCCATCAATTACCGTTGTACGCAAATTTACTGTGGCATTGTTTTGAAACGATTTTTCCGTCGATAACCCAAACAATCATCAATCAAGTATTAGTTTCTGTAACTGATTAACGATAATCAATGGATTTCTTTCTAGGATTTGGCAGACAACGCTTTACCTTTCTATAATTTTTAATTATGAAACGGGCACGATCAAGTTCCCATAAGTAAAGGCCACAGACTTATTAATTTATTTAAAAAAATGATAGCAGAGACGGAAAGTCTTGAAGGACTGAAAACGCATTCCAATTGGAAATCGATTGGAAAGAGAAATTTAAATTTCAAATTTCTAGATATGATCGAATTATTATTGAAGAATGCATCGGAATAAAAATTGCATCCGCGTATGTCGTTATTATTTCTGTATTTTTTGCGTGTAAAATTGCTGAGTAGCTTTATTTACCGTGACGTAAATTACCATGATTTATGCTATAAGTACACTGAAATTACAATATGCGACTATTTAAATCATCAGCTTCACTTAAATCTAAAGTGAATATAAACGAGATCAATCTACATGACTAAGAATTCCATTTTAATCAGATATAAAACGCCAATGTAAAAATTAACTGTGGTGTGTGATTGGGTTAAAATTTCCAAGATTATAAACGGTACAATTATAATTAAATTTAATTACTTACTTGCCTATTAACCCTCACGGGTGTAAGGCATTGTGGGGGAGTTGAATTTTCATTTTTCACTTCTTGGAGCCTTCCATATCTTCCAGGTCCGTCAAGTTGGAGCTACAACATAACAAAAAACAAAAACTTTTAACGTCATAATTTTTTGCTCATTTTTTGCTAATTTTTGCTGTACTTTTTAAATTTTTTGCTGGTCTCTAATGGTAGATAGTTAAAAAAAAAAGAATTGTAACTCCAACTTTACGCTGAGTTACATTTGCTAAAAAGTCAAAATATTTTTGTCACAATTTTTTGCTCATTTTTTGCTAATTTTTGCTGTACTTTTTAAATTTTTTGCTGGTCGCTAATAGGAGATAATTAAAAAAAAAGAATTGTACCTCCAACTTTACGCTGAGTTACATTTGCTAAAAAGTCAAAATGTTTTCATGTCACAATTTTTTGCTCATTTTTTGCTATTAGATGTTTGTAGCAATACATACATGTATTGTTGATACGTGTACCTGTACATATATGTTTATGTAATATATAATTAAAAGCGTTTAAAAAATATTGTTTCTTAAAAAACATGCTTCGAACCCGCAACACTGTAAACCTTCTTCTTCTTTCATGTACTTAAGTAATTTTTTCACCAAATCTAATATAATCTTTTTAATGTAGACTTGCAATATCGCAACATCGACCAATTTTTTAGCGACTTGACATCACGGAATGATGCAAATGTCTTTGTTTTCCACTTTAAATAGAAAATATTGTTTAGTAGCTTGGTATATGTTATAATTATGTCGATTTGTTGCATTTTCTGTAAGAGACCAACCAAATATTTAAAAAATACAGCAACGATAAGCCACAAATCTTGATGTAAATAATTTTTTGCATCTCAAAGTCAAATTTCAGTTTACTAAAAAAAAAAACTATTTACCACTTTTTAACCCTCTTTAGACCATTAAAGGGACACATATGTCCCACATCACATAAGAATAAAAATTAGGTTTTTGTACTAACATTTTTTTATTGTTGTAACATTGTCAACTAAAAATTTTTATTTCTACAAAAAGAACCTAGTCCTATTTCTGGTGGGTCTTAAGCATTGTTATTTGCAGGTCTGAATTTATGTACCTATTGTTCAATTTTATTGGAGTGTAACAATGCCTTAACTGATAGTCATGTAAAGAAACTTTATGGTTTTTCAAAAACTGCAACAAAACTACTTTTAAATATCAATAAATTGAAAGTGTGTATATAAGTTAACTTTATAAATTATTATAAAGTTATTAGAACAAAACATTGACGTACATTTTGGTTATTCGAAGTTATTCGTGTTGTATATCTAAGAATACCACCTATTTGTAGCACATAATGATTATGAAAAAACTACATATCTTGGAAAAGCGACCAGCAAAAAATTTAAAAAGTACAGCAAAAATTAGCAAAAAATGAGCAAAAAATTGTGACATGAAAACATTTTGACTTTTTGACAAATGTAACTCAGCGTAAAGTTGGAGTTACAATTCTTTTTTTTTAAATTATCTCCCATTAGAGACCAGCAAAAAAATTAAAAAGTACAGCAAAAATTAGCAAAAAATGAGCAAAAAATTGTGACATAAAAACATTTTGACTTTTTAGCAAATGTAACTCAGCGTAAAGTTGGAGTTACAATTCTTTTTTTTTAATTATCTACCATAAGAGACCAGCAAAAAATTTAAAAAGTACAGCAAAAATGAGCAAAAAATGAGCAAAAAATTGTGACATGAAAACATTTTGACTTTTTAGCAAATGTAACTCAGCGTAAAGTTGGAGTTACATATCTTTTTTTTAATTATCTCCTATTAGAGACCAGCAAAAAATTTAAAAAGTATAGCAAAAATTAGCAAAAAATGAGCAAAAAATTATGACGTTAAAAGTTTTTGTTTTTTGTTATGTTGTAGCTCCAACTTGACGGACCTATATCTTCCCCCATTCTCTTCTGTTTTGAGTCTTATTCCCTACGTCCTCCCACTTTATTCCTCTACTGTCCAGTGCTTGTTCTACTCATTCCTGCCACCTTTCCTTGGTCTGCTTTTCGTTTTCTTTTTGGTATTTCTGGCTTCAAATACTTTTTTTGTTAACCTTATGTTGTCCATACGTTTTACGTGTCCGAATCATCCTTCTTCTATTTTATTTCTTATTGGTTTTATTTTAAAATTTCTCCGGGTGTTGTATATCTAATTTTGTCCAATTTGGTTTTATTTTATATTTTTCTCAGGAATCTCGGTTGCTTCCAAAGCCTTTTTCTGTTTTTCTGTCCATGTCTCCGAGGCAAATGTTAGCATAGCGGGTGACTACATTTGTATGTATTTCTATTTTTGTTTCTTTTGGGATTTCTTTTTTCCCTAGGAATGTGTTCTTAATACTATTGAATAGTCTTCCTCTTTTTATTCTTCTTTTTCTGACTTCTTCATCGATTTTTCGTTCTTCTGTTATCATCGCTCCTAAATATTAAAATGTTTGTGCTTGTTTTAGATTTTCTCCATTCAGCTCCATTTGGTGTTGTTGTGTATTTTTTCCTATAATCATTGTTTCCGTCTTCTTTTGGTTTATTTTCGTTCTAAATTTCTCAAGTGTTGTTCCGAATATAACCAGATTTTCTTTAAGTGATTTTCCATCCTTCGCAAATATTACCATGTCCTTAACAAATTTCTGATAAAGTTATTCTTTCAATGTTTCAATATCCCACTTCGTATTTTTTGATTTTCTTCTTCGCTTCTTTTATGGCTTCGTCCAGGACTAGTGAAAATAGAAAAATGTTTAAAATGCAGCCTTGTCTCACTCCTCTTGTAGTTTCAAATGTTTCCAATTCTTCTTGCCTTGTTCTTACATAGTTTATTGTCTTTTTGTATAAGCTTTTTATTACTTAGATCAGGTTTTTTGAGGTTCCTCTTTTGTCTAAAATTGCCCATGTCTTCTCTTCTAACCTGATCAAAAGCAAAATTTAATATTAGGAGCAATTCTGTGCAAAGACGAATAAAAAAATTTTAATCTATAAAATTGTATCAATAATTTAATAGTAAATTAACATATAAATTTGTATAATTACTAAAATAGAAAGATAATTACCTCAAATTAACTAGTAAATAAATAACCTTTAAGAAACGTATGTTATGTTTTGTTGAGTAATAGAAACAACATTAGATTAATAATAATTTTATTAATAACGACAAGAAAAGCTAATATTAATATATATTTTAATCACATGAAAGTTTAGATTAATTGAATTTTATATTTTTCGTTCGATTTGAGAAATACGTTAAAATATTCCTACATTTTAAGCAAAGCTTTGAAGACATCGTTAAATTGTTTATAATTGTGAAGTTTACTATCGACTTATTGAAATACGATTTGTTTACTTTGAAGATACGTACCTTGAGATTACCTCGCTCCAGATTTATTATAAGGGCGAAAAATAATAAGATTTACGCTGTTTGACGTAAAATGTAATAAATTTGTTTGTAATGAAATAATTAGTTTATAATGTATTCCATGTATAATACATAATACTTAATACTTTTCGCTGTTGGTACAGGATATGTTACTAGAGCGTTGCAAAATATGAACGCGTAAAAATGATTGAAATAAGACATTTTTATTTTCATCCTGATTGTATTTTTTTGTATGAATTCTCTTGGAATATTAATATTTAACATTTTTAAACTTCAAAAATTACCTCGTTGGTTAAATTTGCTCGGGCAATTCATAAAAAAATTGGAGCCCTTTGAAGTACAATGCGTTCTGTCTTTGATTTTGTTAATTTTAGTAGTTTAAAGTCGATTTGGTCCTACTGTGATAACTGTGAATTTCTTAGTTTTGTTTTAATTTTCTGCCATGTAGTAAAAATTTGTTATCCTCTTTCTCGTGATGCCACGGCCAACTATGGGTTCTATATTAAAAAATACAACTTTATATCACAATTCAAATTTCAATTTTTTTTGAAAAATTGTCTACGCTACTGCATTTTTATCAAAAAAGAGCCTGAAGATCGTCAAAATTATTTTTGTTTATTTTCATAAACAAGCGAGATATAGTCATAAAACGAGAAGTCGAAAAATCGAGTTATCGGCGATAACTTGAAAACAAAACACGATAACAAATTTTAGTTTCCACCATTAGCTTTTTTCTAAAAAAGAGATCGAGAAAGGGGGGTCCGTTTTTCCATAACTCTTATAGTTACCGAGAATCCCTATTAAAACATCGAAATTTGCACACCCTGTACAATACGGTACGTCACAATACCACCAATTGAGGTATTGGAAACATGCAATAGAATTCTGAAATAATTAATGATGTTATCTGCAAGGGGTACGATATCCATTGTAACAATTTTTTTCAGTAACCGATTTGAAACATGTCATTTAACGTGCTTTGTGTTCAACTAGTACATGATATTGAAATTAATAAATACATATTTCTGTCCGTTGCATAATAATATAAAAGGTGTCTGACATTACAGCCATGAAAATCGATTTAAATAATTTGATTTACTTTCGTGTTACGCTTGGGAATAGTAATTCTCACGATTCCATTAGCAATAGTATGTATAGTTATTCCGGTTGCTTAATAACTAGAGTAAGGCTATGATTTGTTTCATTTGAAGCACATTACGCGAAACAAGGGACAATCGTTGAATAAATGCAAGAATGTATAATACCGGTATTTATGTGTATGTTGTTGTGCAAATAAACGTATTATCTTTAGCGGGCAAATAAAAGTTGGTTCTCATATTGGTACGTATGTTTTTTTCGAATTTAAATTGAGAAACAGTTCATATAACTAGGGCGACGATTTCAAAATTGAACTCAAGTAAGACTTTTGTTGAGTAAATAACTCTATTTCTGAAGCATTCCATGTAAAATTATACATTTATATATAATTTTTAACCCTAAATCAATGATTAATAAACCTTATATTTTAAAAACATTGTTCAGAGCTTAATAATTATAGTAAATTTAAATTGAAGGGAAATATCATTACGTAAGTACCTTTATGTTTAAATACTGAAGTGATATTAAATTAAATGAACACGAAAAATTTGAACGAAAACAACACCATTTGAACTATGGAGCCACAAAGGAAATCTATAGTAGAATGAAATACTTTATGAAGGGTCCGGCAAAATGATCTCCCACATTTTAATCTTTAATAAAAACGCCATTGTAAATGCTATTTAGATTTTATTTTTATTAACTGAAAATGTATGCTATGCCATTTGTTTTTATTAAGTTTTCAAAATTACAGAGTCCAAATGGCGACCATTTTTTTCGATACACATTCGAAGCTGATTTCTGAAAGTTTCCATCACTCGAGCAGTAATTTGAGGCGATATTCCTGTAATTTCTTGGCGTATTGCTGCTTTCAATTCTTCAATGGTTCGGGGATGGTGTTGAAAAACCTTCGCTTTCAGGTAGCCCCAAAGGAAAAAGTCGCATGGGGCAAGATCGGGTGAACGCGCAGGCCACCCAACGTCTCCACGTAACGAGATTACGTGTCCTGGAAACATTTCCCTTAAAACGTCCATTGTCCTTCTTGCCGTATGAGCCGTAGCTCCATCCTGTTGAAACCATACATCCGGATGTTCAAGTTCTCTAAGTTTTGGATGTATGGTTTCAACAGGATGGAGCTACGGCTCATACGGCAAGAAGGACAATGGACGTTTTAAGGGGAATGTTTCCAGGACACGTATCTCGTTATGTGGAGACGTTGGGTGGCCTGCGCGTTCACCCGATCTTGCCCCATGCGACTTTTTCCTTTGGGGCTACCTGAAAGCGAAGGTTTTTCAACACCATCCCCGAACCATTGACGAATTGAAAGCAGCAATACGCCAAGAAATTACAGGAATATCGCCTCAAATTACTGCTCGAGTGATGGAAACTTTCAGAAATCAGCTTCGAATGTATATCGAAAAAAATGGTCACCATTTGGATTCTGTAATTTTTAAAACTTAATAAAAACGAATGGCATAGCATACATTTTCAGTTTATTTTGTACATAGTCCACAAAATTTTAACAATGAAGTCGTTTGGGTTTTTAAACCACCACGATCTAAGTCATTTATTTATAATAAACATTCACATTTTTCATAATTTGGTAGAATTTTATCCTCTGTAAGATAATTAAGACAACTTTTACATTTTATTTTAGTCTGTAACTTATTTATTATACATGTATAGGTATCCTCCAATATTAATCAAAACCATAAATTCATTGCTTGATATATCTATAACGTCAATATGTCGGTCTATGTCCTCAAATAATTTGTCCAATTCGTCAATATTAGTTGAATTTTCATTGTCATTTTGTGATAACTCAAAAAATAAGGTTTTTATTTTAAAGTTTCCGTAAATCGCTGATTTAACTTTAACAGTTTAATGGTTCTTAATTTTCTTTCAGATTCTAAAACTTGTTCTACACTTATAATCTAAGAACCTCCACTCATTTGTCTATATTGCCAAATCTTGCTTCCAATGGATCTGTTTGAAAATTTCCCAACAATACAAATTGTATTTTATGTTGCTCAAATAAATATTTTGTCAATAATAGTAACGTATTGCAAGTATGTGTTAATAAAGAAAATGGTTTGTAAACTTTGCGTTTCGTTTAGCAATGTTATTAATTTCTAACTCATCCCATTTCTTAACCCATTCTACAAAATTTTAAAAGTGCTAAGTTTTCATGTTGCAAGTTTGTTATTGGTTCTGCATATTGATCTCGAAGACGTTGCCCTTTATATACCTTTTTGCAATTTTACAATTTTCCACCAATTAGAAATTAATTGCATAAATGTGATTGTACCCAAAGCATTCATTTGTAAATAATTTTGGAACATTTTCAAAGCAAAAATGTTCTTTTCGTCAAACAATTTAACACAAACTAATACATTTTGTCGTTGAATTCCTATGGGATTTAAGACTAGCTCGCTTAAAGCAGGTGCAGTTTTAATTACATTAGAATTTTCTGAATAATAAAGTCGCCTTAGGTGTGAAATTTTAGCTTCTAAATAAGTACCTATCGATTGTTAGAGTAAACCCGGGCAAAAGTCCGCACTTAACGTTCTCAACTCTCTAAGTAAGTAAGTTTTATGTTTAACGGGTCAACATTTTTTTTATGAACACGTTAGACACTTCTCATTGCATCATAAAATGGGTTGCCACCAAAAGTAACGAATTCAAATAAAAATATTTTTTTTTATGGTTTGATGTAGATTGGTACTTTTGCCCCACCCTATGGGGCAAAAGTCCAAATTGATGGGGCAAAAGTCCGTTCGCGCATTCGTCTAATTAAAATGTTTACATCTTTGACACATTAATATACGGTGTGTTATTATATAAAATGAAAGTTAATTCTCTTCAAAAATACAAAATAAAAGTTCAGTCCTGTAACAAAATTTAAAAAAATATCACATTTAAAAGAACACAAAAAATATTTGACGAATTCAACAAAAATCACAGGCGAACTCGCCGGTTTCAAAATTTGAACAACTTTCGTGCCACTAGTTGTGGCATTTACTGCACAATCTAGTCCTCGACTGGTGGATCTTCATATATTTCTTAACAACCTGGGCAAACAATTTTTTCCCCTTCTCTGACATTGCTGTTCGTTAAATTATCGTAGAATCTTTCTATTTGGACTTTATTGAAACCTATAATCCTTCCGCCTTTTTGGGCGTTTGAAAGTAAATTTGTGTCGAGAAAAAAAAACTTTTGGTCCAGTCGTCTCCCGCCATTTGTGACTCCTTATTAAAATCGTTTACGATATTATTTTGCGAAGCAAAGTCAAAAGCCAACCGCCGATTTTTTTTCTAGTAATTCCGTAGAACCTTACGTCCATCTATCTATCTACAGTGATCAGCCAAACTTGCTTCGTGATCAGACGTAAATGTGGATTTGAATCTTTCCAAATTAAATAGACGGGACAAAAGCCCGTGTGCGGCCTTTTACCCCAGTCAAGACTGCGGCTTTTTGCGTGCTAATTACGATAGAAGTAATATGACGGCATCTTTAGTTTAAGTTAGGAAACGTTTGGCGACATGATTGTGTAGCTAAAATAGAGGGTGTTTATATAAAAAAAGTTGCATGCCGGTTGTGAGAGACTTTTAAATATCACTGCCTAATAAAAGATCATCGAAAACTATAACAAGCCAAGCATTTTCACACTTAGCTCATTTAAGCAGCGGTTTAACTGCCGATCAAGCTAGAACTATATGTGTCTACCACAGATACTGTATCTCAACTACCTATAATAAAACCTATTTTCTCTTAACTCTCCAGTCCTTCCTATCCCTAATAGGACTTTTACCCCGGTGCGGACTTTTGCCCGGGTTTACTCTACTATTGAACAAAGTTGTCAATGAAGAACACTTAATATGATTATAGATGTTGGAGATAAAAAATTTTCTTTAATTATCTCGTTTTAGAGACCAGCAAAGATAATAAAACGTACGGCAAACATGAGCCCTTATCCCCACCACTTTTCTCGTATTTTGTTGAAATAAGTCGGCCCGCTAGTATAACGAAGGCCCCGGTATTCCGCAAATGCAAAATCTCAAAAACATTTTGAAGAATTTATGGTTAATTAAACCTCGAAAAGCAACACTAAATCGGACAATGTCGTGCTAGGACAAATTCAATCATTTTGTGTTAAATTTTACCTGCGTTTAATATTTAGAAGTAATTAGCACGGTTATTCGTTCGACGTATTGCATATCTCTGGGGTGAGCCATACTGAAATCGGTATAGCGTCGTTCTTTGTCTAGCGTTAATTAAAATTACGCTTTAGGCTAGCTTTTACTATAAATAATGAATTTAAACTGGTACTAAAGGTGAAGAAACGTTATCATGCAATGCGGTCGTGATTCGTTATACATATTTGCAACACGTCAATCTGCATAAAAAACGCAATTACGTAAAGATGGATTGCAGAAAACGTATGGACCGTGTAGAAAATTGTTTAAAGAATATTTATTACGTAACGTTTCATACAACAACGACTTTTAAGACTTTTAATAATCGCCTTCGATAAACGTGACAAGTCCCCGACTTGGTTTTTAAATGAGGATTTGCTTCGACGTTCGATTAAAAAAATAGTAAAAGTTTCCAACTTTCGGTTCATGCGATTTTTGTTATTGACAATCACGATTGGTCCATCGAGTTGGGATCGATTGGCGACTCCAGTGCGCCGTCGTAAGATTTTACCCACTCTGATTAATAAATTCAGAAAACTTGTCAGTGCTAGCAACTAGAAGTAAAATCGTCATAAAATGGAAAGAATATGAGAAATAGTTGTTTAGTCCCCAGTCAATCAACAAATAGGTGTAGAACTGTTAACTGTTGAATTGCACTACACAGAATAACTTTCGTGAATAACTGAGAAGATATCAAAATATATCTCCTTTTACACAATCTTTTCAGTCCCGTTAATAACAAGTTACCCTAAAACGATCTCTTGTTTTCCAAAATTTTGAATCCATTCTGAATTTCTTAGAAGTCATTCTAATTCTAATCTATTTTACCGTAATTGTCACAGTTAGGTCAAGTGTACATGTAGAAACCACTGGTCTATAGAAGTGACCATTGATTCCAAATGTAATCATAATATTTTTGAAAACGTAAAAACAAAATTATAGTTGCATTTGTCGAGGTAACTGAATCGAAAAAAAAAGAAGCTTTATCGAAGTTGCTTTTATCGAGTGTACTGTAATTTAGTGCAACATTTATAAAGACTGTTGTCCACTAAAGAGTTGCAATTTTTATTATTTTATTAATTAACTACAAACGTATATCAAACAAATTCGTGATGTACAAATATTATCAGGTAGAAATGATATATAATTTTTAAAAAAACCTACATTTTATATCAATTCATTTGCCAGGTACAATGTCCGACGGTAGCATAAGCTTTCAGCGTATGTATACATAAATCTGACAGTAATTTATGTTAAAATCGAAAAATAAAAAGGAACTTGTTATAACTCACTGCAGTTCCATGGCCACTTATAGATTTATAGCGTAGCGTTGCAACTGTAATTTTTTATACGTTGAATGTAAATTTAAAAACTTCTGAACGATGCACGATTTAAACAATTATGTGTTTTAAAATTCACGCAAACATAATCCATGTAATTAGCAGATGATATAATATTATTTGTTAGAACAGAATAAGAATGAAAAGCGTAAGGCTGTTTTTGAACAAACCAAATGTGGAAATTCATTGCTTTGGGTGTCTTTGACTTTTTCAAAAAATATGAAGACCATCCAAAACCAATTCATATTTTTCTGAAAACAATTGCTAGGTTATAGTCTTGGAACTTTTTTACAAATTGTAAAGGACCGTTTAAAAATAGTTGGGCTAGAAACTGTTCCAGCAATAGATTAAATGCAAAAGAAGCAATCATACAAGCGATGGGAGTAAAAGAAAGAGACGTAAAACCTCCACAAAAAAAAAAAGAGATTTTATAATTCAATTAAACAAAAGAAATCGTTCTGGTTTTGTTTGATCGAAATGCGACTTTGCAATTCGTGACTAAATCTTATCTTTGCGATCACGTCACATACATACAGGCGATGAAGAATTTCTAAACTTTTTACAACGTTCAAATCTGGCCATATAAAATTTTTAAATCTTGTTCGATTTTTTTACTGCCTCAAAACAAACTTAATTAATTCATAAAACGGATTGTCTTGTCGATCAAAGCTGTGCATATTACAAATTAATAAAAAGAAATTAGGAGCGCAAACTATTTCGTCTCAGACTTATCCGTCTCATAGTGATGCTTATAATTTATCATTTCCTGATATTATCGATACAATCAGCAGGTTTTTGTTAGCGAACATTAAAATTGCTGCAATTAAAAACATGAGACCAAGATATACGTCACATGAAATAGATGTTACGTGACAGTTGTGGACAAGTTTCATCGTATCAATATGTTAAAATGTCAACATTATCGCGATCACCACATTCCGCTGGTAATTTATTTAGATAAGTATGTAAATGTACAAAACTGCGCTGTTAATTGAATATGGTTGCTAGCATTAAAACTGTAATAATACCTATAATAAAACTTCAAAAATTTTACAAAACATTGCTAGTTAGACGTCTGGCACGAGGGCCTTTCATTCAAATTTAAATAAACCCTACCTGCGCATACCAAAAACATATCTTATAGATTAGGTTAGGTTAGATTTTAAAACCAGAGTAAACGACGAAAATTCTAATTGTCACTTAATCGGGTCTGGAGTTCCCCAAGGAAGCGTTCTTGGACCCTACTTGTATTTAATATACAGCGTCATTTATAAAGTCTGCTACAAATGAAAAAAAAATAAAATTATTGATTTCTCAGAAAATTTTATTGTTGATAAAAGTTGGTGCATGGTCTAAAACTAATTTTACGATGAAAAAATTTCAATAAAAAGTCGTAGGAGACTAGATTTTTGAAATATTCGGAAGAGTAAAGTGCCCTTATTTTAAGAGATACAAAAATTTTATGATAAAAAGCTATTTGAAATCCAAAAATAAGATCATGTTACAATAATTTTAGTTTTTTTAATTCTCTGATGTACTCATATTCTCCAAAAGCTTCTATTAAAACGTTATGATGGACAACAATAGTTTAACTTTGTTCTCAACTTAAGAATTTATAAGTCAACAATTATCAATATAAACCGACATTAACAAACTTCACGAACATAAAAAAAACATTCTACTAATTCAGTTTAGTTTTCGTTTAAGGCCCACTATTTTAATTTAGTTTTCTTTTTGCTTTAGGCCTATTATATCAATTTTAAATTACGTTAAGAATTTTCAATTTAAATATTTACTCACAAGTGTAGCAGAAAGTTTTCTGAAAAATCGTAATAATTTTTTTTCCATTCGTTGCAGACTTTTTCAATGTAAAAATTTAAAAAAAGAATTGGTATTTGATTATTTAAATTTAAATCTAGCCTCATTTCTGAATTCTAAATAACTTTTTTTTATAAAATTTTGTTGTGTCTCTTAAAATAAGGGCACTTTATTCAATATTTCAAAAATCGCAAACACCTAGTGTCCTATGACTTTTTATTAAACTGTTTTTTATCTTTAAGTGTTTGAGATTTAAAGAACTATATTGGTTACTTGATAGTGGGATCCAGGTTGTCACTAGAAAATAAAATTCTAGTGTACAAAACCTTAATAAAACCTACCTGAACTTATTGACCTTTTGGAATCTGCCAGCAAATCGAATATTGTTCTAACAGCTCTGAGGATTCAATCTTAAGTTGATCTTGTGTTACCTTATAGGCGGTTTTATTGTTATCTTTGATTTTTTTCCAACAGCAGCAATGGTTTTTTTCGGTAATAGCTTGTCTCTCTTTGATGCCGAACAGAGCTGCTTTCGCGTTCAAATTCTTTATACCAGCGATGAATCGAGCCAAGGAGGATGCTTAATCTAAAATCTAAACTTTCCTTACACTCTTGATTTAATATTAACAAATATTATTCATGAAGGTATATTATAGTGCGTTAGTATTCAAAAGCAAATATTGCTATTAAATGCGTATTTTACAATAATAAATAAGATGAAACGTGCCCCATAAGTCGTAGAAATTCTCTAGATGCAAGATATTAGTATAGCTACACCTGTGCGCGACTTCCTATCTGGAAAGAAATATTTCTCTGTTATGCCTATATATGCGGCAAATGCTTCTCAAATAATATACCAGCAAATGCTAATAGCCAAGATATCTACAATCTTATCTCCTAGAATGTCTTCGGTATTTCCTTACCAGAGCGGCTTTTAGAGCTTTCATATTCGTTTCGTACGTTTGACATCCCTCAATCAATAAACTCTTATTGCGGCTTGTATGTCTCGTACAATATTTATACTCCACAAACCTTGTATATGCTCGTTCCAGCGACCACAAAACTGTGCGAAGGAAAACAAATTGTACTTTATACCACCCTAGTTATAATTACACCTGTGATCATAGCATTAAAAATATTTGGCAGCCTTTATCAACGAAAAACAACAACAATTATAGTTTTTTATACTTTCCTCCTGGACTTTTTTTTAATGAAAACAATGTATTGGGTTAATTTGCATTATTTACTAAATTATTTTACTTTTTATTTTTTATACTAATCAAAAATTTAAATTTTATTGACTAAAAAAAAAATCGTTTTAACAAAATGCGATGTGATACATAAAGTTAATTATTTATGCTGACCAAAAATTAATTTATAGTTTACTTACAACCAGGGACTGAGAACGGAACAAAAACGAAAACGTTAAACGAAATTAACCGAAATTTTTTTAAGAACGAAAACGAAACCGAAAACTAAATTATTATTTTTCGTTCAAGAACGAAAACGAAATAAATATTTTCCAAAACCGGTTTTAACCGGTTTTGTCGCTATTTCAATTTTATTTGTTAAACACAAACGCGAATTTACCTTCTGTGCTGGGGAGACTCCACGAGGCAGTAAAAAATCTCACTTCTTGAAATAAGTGAGCTTCACTTTTCTCCATATATTTACATGAATATGTATTAACAACTTTATTGTTTATACTTGCAATTTCGTATAACACAATTAACGGTACAGATATTCTCTATTTCTAATTTGTTTTTTAGATCATCAATATAGAATATACACTTGATTGGATATATATTATCAATGTGTATATATTTTTTTGAGTTTAGACATAATAGCAACATTTATTCTTACTTTGAAAAGAACTAATGTAAAAGAAGATTTATATATGTGTTGCTAGTAAGATTTAACGGAATGTGAAAACCTGAAAACGTATATTGTATGGTATGTACAAACTATAAAGTTAAAGTATATTTCAAGTTATTATAAGTTTTTTTTTTAATATCTTTTTTATTTATAACATTTAGTAAATTATCCACTTGAATTCATTCTTTTGTCTTTTTAAATAATTACAGCACGATCTTATTTAATTCAAATGCATAGATTTTTAGTACTAAAAGAAATTTAAAACAGCACTTGCTATATTTTCATATTTTTAGATAAAGAACGTGTGTCTAATTTAACCTAATCACGTTGTGTTTTTGCACCTTACGGGTGTTAAACTTAATAAAATGGTTAAATGTTATTGTGTTTAACGATTTGGTAAATTTAATATGGCGATGGTTCGCCAGTCTAATATGCTGTCCGTGAGCATCAAACCCCATCGTCATCGTTTATATTTTAGTTGAGACGCAAATATTGTTATCGTATTTATAGAGGGTTGTGGTAAATAGAAAAAAAAATTGATTTTTCGACGACAAAAAAACCTTGTAAAACCGGTTTTAACCGTTATTATTTCGGTTCACGAAAACAAAAAAAGATTTTTTTCGGTTAGAACGAAAAGAACGAAAACGATATATTTCGTTTTCGTTCCGAACAGAAACGAACGGATTTTTTTTCGTTTTTAGTCCCTGCTTACAACTAAAGTAAGTAAAGGTTTTTGTAATTTTCACTACTTCATGTTTGCAATGAATGCCACTATTTGAGGGTCACTGCTATTATTTACAGTTATGTCGGCAAGTCGAACACACGCAGTTAGTAATATCACGTACAATAATTGATTGACTGATTAGGAAATGCATTTTGAACTGATCGATATTGCATCAGTGCCTATCTGTTTCCATTTCTATTCGCTAGAATACGATTCGTTCCGCAATTCTCAATAAGTACAGCGAAATGTAAAATATGTAACATGACCAGATTTATTGCCATAATTATATACAGAACATCTCTGGAATTTTGCAATTTATAATTTTCATATCCAGATTATCACCAAATTGTATCAATTACAGGAATAACTTACGTGTATATCCAGTTCAATTAATATAAACAGTCGAGTGTAAATAAATGTAGCAATAAAAATTGTTAGATATTCAATATCTTATTATTCATGAATTCTTGAACAAGGTTGACAATATAAGTGGAAAACTGTTTGTTGTGTATCTGTATCATTTCTACAACATATAATTTGTTCAGTTCAGTGTATCCAATCATGTATTTATTTATTTGCTGTATGTTACTACGACGCTGTTTAATTGGTTTTCTTTGTGATTTTAATTCAGAATTGTTGTAGTGGAACTTAGACATAATAATACTTTCAATCTTGAACTGCATTGTTTTAAATCAGGGTTGAGCAGATTTAAATTAATTGATTTAAATCAAGCGATTAAAAAAAAAATCATTGATTTAAATCAAGTGATTTTTAAAAAAAATTATCAATTTAAATCACAGAATTTATGAGTACAATATAATATTTATAATAAAACAAAATTGTATTACTATTAGTAATTAAATACACGAAATGGTGAATAAACCATATCAATTTGCTCTTGTAAAATAATATTCATTGTGGAAAAGCAATAATTCAAAAACTAAATGACAAGTTTTTGACGTTAGCGAAGTGAACAGTCACTTTTTTCAATTTTCACGGCACTCTATTGCTGCAATAACGATTTGAAGAAAAATGTCGAATATCTCGAAAAGTATGAGTTTTGGGTATAGGACATAATTAACAAAATATGAAGCTCTTTTAAAGACGAATTCGATGACATAAAAAAATGCAGGGGTTTGCATTTGAAAAAATCGAGTTACGAGCTTTTGAAAATCATGGAAGTTGCCACCTATTTACAAACACCCCTGTATGTGTGATGCAATTTTTTTCATATCGAGCGAACAGAGAAATTTTTTCTGCATGTCCATACCAAATTACAAACTCTGTACTTCAAAATAACTTCAGGAGAATTTTTTAAATAAAGACTTAAAACCTTGAATAATTTAGAAAATTAATTTTTTTTTACAACGCCGTATAAAAACCTGTAGTATTTTATATTGATGCAAAGCTAAAATTAAGGCGGTCAAAAATATTAAATAAAAAATTGGGTGTTGTATTTGAAATATAAAAGTTGCCATTAGTTCCAGAAAGGTGACTCACCCTGTATATTTGAAAATATTTTTATTGTGTTGTTTAGAAAAAACTGTATAAAATAGCATTTGAATCAACCTCATATCTCAAGCCGTTTAGCCATAATCGACCGATCCCGCACTAATGACTCACCCTGTATATAATTAATTAAATATCACCTTTTAGCAATGATTTTTTCAAAATTCTTAATCATTATATTTAATTTTTCATTCTGACAAAAATTCACCACTGAATTAAATATAAGTATTGGTTATTAAATATATACAAAACAGAAATAGCATGTGAATATGTCACTAAATTCGATAATATGGTACATTTGATTTAAATCAAAAAAATCTGATTTAAATCAAATAAATCTATTTTTTTGATTTTTTAAAAAAAATCATCATTTTTATCCACCCTGTTTTAAATACAAGTAAGGGATCAATAATTTTTATTTTGTTTAATTTGTTACATTCCAATAAAGTTTTGTTTGATAAAATCAAACCTGTCATCACAATCAATTTGTTTTTTTTTTAGGTCTACTGCCTTTGTTACTTTCCTGAAATATTTGCGTGCTTCAGACAGCAAAGATTTTGTCAGGAATTCGTTTTGTAACATTGCCAGAGATTTGAAATTTATGTGAGTTTAGGCCACAAGTATTTTAGCGGTTACTTTACAAAACAATTACGCTTTTAACAGTACAAAACTATTTGGATACTTTATACATAAAGTGTTGAAATTAGAGAAGTTGTAACTGTAAAAGATTCTTTTTGGTTTAATGATCAAGACTTCGTTAAAGTAAGAGGCAAATAAATAAAGTAGGTACTAAATATAATTTTGTGGGTATAAATGGAGTTTAAATTTTAAATTTTATTTATTTATTTAGTCATGAGTCCTTCTACTGTTAGGTGCAGGACTGTTGAGTTGTGTTGTGCTGACTTTTTTCCATGTTATTCTGTCTTGTGCTAGCCTTTTTATGTCTTTCCATTTGATGTTTCTATCCCTTGGTGCTTTTTTTTAATTCGTCTTGCCAGGTTTTTATCTGTCTACCTCTTTTGTTTTTTCCCTGTGATCTTGCTTTATAGGCTTTTCCGGTTAACCTTCCTTCTTTCATCCTATAAATTTGACCCAACCATTCCAGCTGCCTTTCTTGTATTTTTGTTTCAACTGATTTTATCTTTAATTGTTCTCTATATCAGGGGTGGGCAACCTTTTGTATAACAGGGGCCAGAATAAGATTTACGTTTCGTCCGCGGGCCTTAGTAGTTAATGGACACATTTTTGTTACTTGAATTTTTTTCTGAAAATATAAAAACAATAATAAAAAAATATTGCGACGTCCATTTATCTTGAAAAACTCTGTTTTCCAAATCAACTTTTCGTTTTTTACTGTTGTTCGATGCCATTTTGCTTTCAGAACTAAAATAAATATTTATAATTATTTTTCTTATTTAAAATTTAAATTATACGAGATTTTTTTTATTACCTTTAATAAATAAATATTAATTTTTATTAAATATTTCACTTTAAAACTATGCGACTATTCATTTACTACGACACTACGTGACTACACGGGGGATTCCACGAACGAAAAACGAATTGTCGAACATTTCCGACGTTAAACGATTATTGAACATATCCGAAGTTTCTGCGTTACGACTTTCTATGTTACGACGTTAGTACTAAATTATGAACAAAGATAGCTATGTGTGTTTAATTTAAATAAGACGAATTATATCGAAAATGAAACTGTAGATGTCTCCTTTTTCCTAATGTTAGGTACTAACCTAATCCTTTTCTTTCAAATTTTTGTTTTTGAAAATATTTATTTATTATTTCTTCTAAAGATCTCGCGGGCCGGATTAGAACTTTACGCGGGCCGGAGTTGGCCCGCGGGCCGGAGGTTGCCCACCGTTGCTCTATATGTTTCATTTCTGATGCCATCTTTTTTGATTTTTTCTTGGATTTTTCTTAGAAATCTCATTTCCGCGCATTCACTTGGCTACTATTTTTATTTGTGAGCGTCCACGTTTCACTTCTGTATAAAACTGCCGGAGTTACTACCTTTTTGACCGCTTCCACTTTTGGTCGTTTTGGGACTTCCCTATTTCCAAAAAATGTTGTTCTTAAACTGTTAAATATTCTTCCCACATTTCCTGTCCTTTCGCTTATTTCCTTGTCCATTCCTCCATTTTTCTCTATGATCACTCCTAAATATTTAAAGCTTTCTACCTGTTCCAACCTAAGCCCATTTAAAGTGATCTTTAAATTTTATAACTAAATTAAAACCTAACCCAACCTAACCTTAATTTAGTTTGCTTTTGATAATTTTTAAGTTACAGCCAATTAGAAGTAAAGTTAGTACAGACGGTGCACACGAACTGCGGCCATTCTAATCCCATCATTACCAACTTTTATGACCATGCGTTAATCCTACACTCGAACTGCGTACAGATATTTTCTAACCCTTGATTGTATAAGTAGATCCTAGTTTAATGTTCCAAGAATTAATCCTAAGATTATGTACTATGAGAACTACAAACATGTGAATCTTGTCATAGTAAATTCAATTTATATTATCCGTCACCACATTCCAATATTCACGTTTTTATGCATACTTTCATAAAAATTCAGACAGATTCTTATATTAAGATTAACAGTGTTCATTGCATCAATCAAATTCCACGAAGAAACATTCGGAATCGCCATATGTATTTGGAAAAAAAAAGTTGAACAATATAAAGACAATTTGATTTCTCGAGTAGATTTTGTTAAATATTGTAGTTAAATTTTCAGACTGTTGAAATTTTATACACCTATTAAGTAATTACTATGTACATATTATCATATTATTGACAAATAAAATATTTTATTTATATTTTTTAATTTCATTTAATTTAAGTAGTGAATATTTAGGAATACTTCAACCATTTCTGACCGCCTACCTGAATACGAAATTCCAGGAAAGGTATAATTAAAGAATGTCCGCAGTTCGTGTATCGGCTTAACTCTCATGCTTAATTACTGGCCGCAGTTCGAGTGGTACTTACGTACGAGTAATTAAAATGGCCGCAATTCGAGTGCGCCCAGTACAGAGTTTTAGATTGAAAGTATCTAATAATCAACACATTTAAATAAAAAATTCAATTTAATAGCTTAATTTATTAGATAACACAGAAGACAAATGTCTTCAATTCAGTGACGTTTTGCTACTTTTATCCATAGAGTTTGTCTGCGTTCTTTGTCATTTGCAATTCATTTAATGTTTGGTGTTATTCTTTTAAAAGTTACCATGCCAGACATTTTTCCAATGGTTATGTTCGTTTTTATCTACTTTAATGGTGAGTTACAAATTTGCTGCCTTGTTCTTAATTTTTTATGTAGATCTATCAAAACGAATGTGTCATAAATCAGTGTTACGATAATCGAAAAGATAATAAAAACTTTATTGATGTGTATAAATATTTTGTAAATGGTTATAAGGTTAAACTAGACATTTTTATATTGTAATAAAAGTTTACCTACCAACTATAATCCTGATTTTATATATATATTTTTTTCTGGCTGCTACGTTTTGCACAATTTTATAGTAACAACCAATAAATTATGCGTCTGTAAGACTTGGAATTGTAAATTTTTGACTCGTTAGGTAACGATGAATACTTTGTTAGTTGTTTTTGAATGATTTAGCTTAGAAAATGTAACAATTTTCAAACAATTTTTTGCTGCTCTTCGAAATTTTGAATAAGTTCCAAGAGTGTAACCTTAAATTTTTGTTCTTCTGTAACGGTCTTAATATCTTTTAGAAGTCCTAAAAACGCTCTTAGCAATACATCCACACTTTTAGTTAGTTCAAAAAGAGTTTGTTGCAGCTCTTCGAAATTTTGAAATAAGTTCAAAGTGTGTAACTTTCTTCTACATCTAATTTTACAGAAAATTAAGAGATAATTATTCTTTTGCGATTGGTTAAAATCGAAAGTAATTTTTATTCCTGATAAAAGTTGGTTGTAGACCTAAACTAATTAAAAGATGGAAAACATTTCACAAAAATGTATACGATACCAGATTTTAGCGATTTCAGAAATATTTACAAGAGCAAAGTGGCCTTATTTTAAGAGTTACAAAAAAAACTTCATAGGGAAAGATTGTTTGGAATTCAAAAATATGACCAAAGGTGAAATATGACGTTAAAATTTCAAATTTTGAAGTAATTTTAACATCCAAAAAGTCTGCAACAAATGGAAAAGTTTTTTATTATTGGTTTCTCAAAAAAAATTATTCTTGAGGAAAGTCGGTCCCAGTCGGTGCATGATCTAAAACTAATTTTAAGTTAAGAAAAGTTCAATAAAACCTTATAAGACACTAGATTTTAACGATTTTAGAAATATTCGGAAGAATAAAGTGTCCTTAGTTTAAAAGCATTTTAAAAAAGCAAAAAAAAATTGTTTAGAATTTAAAAATTTTACTCAATATAAAAATCTTTTTGGCTTGATTTTTTTTAAACTTAAAACAAGGGCCCTTTATTGTGAATATTAGTTTCTAAGATCGATAAAAGCTAGAGTGGTCGCAGCGAGAAGTGGACTGTGACGCAGAAACCAAAACAGGTCCAAAGCGTTTATTACTGCACCACCTAAAAACATCGGCCTGTCTCAGCAACGTGGTAATAACCTGTAAATCACAGTAGTCAAATTAAGTCCACTAAAAGTCAACGTTTTTAGAAAAGTCTAAATATCAATCGCGATCCCCTCTCTTTGCGCATCTCGCGGTCCACTTTTGGGTGCGATCACTCTAGTGTATGAATTTTTATAGAGCTTTTTTTTAACTTAAAATTAGTTTTATACCATGCACAAACTTTTCTCAAGAATAAAATTATTTGAGAAACCAATAATAAAACAGTTTTCCATTTGTTGCAGACTTTTTTGATGTTAAAATTGAAATTTTAACGTCATAATTCACCTTTGGTAGTATTTTTATTTTTTTTAAATAATAAAAAACTTTTCCATTAGTTGCAAACTTTTTGAACGTTGACACTACTATAAAATTCAAAAATGAAATTTGGTATCGTCATATTTTTGATTTCTAAATAATATTTAGCACGAAGTTTTTTTGTAAGTCTTAAAATAGGGCACTTTATTTTTGCGCATATTTTTAAATCGTTAAAATCTAGTGTCATATAATTTTTTTCCATCTTAAAATTAGTTTTAGGCCATGCATCAACTTTTATCAAGAAATGAAATTCTAAGAAATCGATAATAAAAACCTTTTTTAATTGTTGCAGCCTTTTTGAATGAGGCTGTAGATCTTTTGACTCTAAAATTAATTATTATTGTGAAAATTTACAAAGTAAATCTACCGGAATGCGTCTTTAACAAGAAAATTCCTGAAGCGACTTTATTTCTCCCCGTTCTATAAGAAGCCAATAGGGCAATAGGCAATATTTCCGGCGTATTTTACTAGCGGTTGTTTAAGCGGGTGGAAGTAAAACGTGCATTTAATTTATATGTGACGTGTGAAGTTGAATCGTGAAAATAAATAATTGATATTAAAATAATGCTTATTTAAATCATGATTTAAATCAGCCAACCCTGACTTTAAGGGTAATCTGAAAAACAATTTTTCCAATTACAGTTTAGATTTTGAGGTGGATTAATATGGTTTGCACAGGGAAAAAAACCGTGTGAAACTTAAAGCAAACAATGGAAACTATAAATAAAAATTAAAGACCATTGTTTGTTAATCGTGGACTTAGGCACTAGATAAGTGTGTGCACTATAGTGCTTCACCTTTGCTTGAAGTACTTTTCTAGAGGTATAAGTACAGTTTTACAGTTGTTTTAATCCATTGTTTACATTAACTACTTACAAGCACATTTTATTATTACCACACAATTTATCAATTACTTAATCCAAGTGTGAAAGTTTTGTTTATGCATGTACCGTAAAGTTTTTAATCCTATATTTTATAGATAAAAGCATGCAAGCTTGTGTAAAATAAATTTCATCGCAAATCTCACAACGAAACATTTGGGTATAGGCGCGCAGTAATTTCTTAATCAATTTAAATATGGCCTAACTCGTTTCGATTTAATGTACAAAATATGGTCAACGTAATAGAAAATGACACTAATGACCCAGGCATTTAAAATATTTAATAAAAAAATTATCAGAATTCCGCTTAATGCTCGTAGAGTCTAGAGTATGCCAGTAAAATTTTGTTTTATGGGAATGATAATTTTAAAATTCTTCTTCGATATGAAACTCATATCGTGTGTGAATTTTCAGTGAACACGTCACATTTTTAATTATAATGATTAATTTGGTTGCTCGATTTCATCATTAGCGTCACGATGTATAGTTATTATCAAATTAAGCTAATGAGGCAGGATGGATAATTTTTGATGATTTGATTGTGGAACAAATTGATGCTTAAGTATTCCATGTTTCGATTTTGCCACATATTGTTCAAATGTTGATTAGTAATACGAAAACAAATATGTATAAACTTGAAATTTTTGTAAATTATCTGCTCTAGATAAGGACGTCAGTGATGCGCAAACACTTTTATTTTGAGTCTCCTCTTGTAAAGGATAACTTGCTGATTATTTAAATATATTACGAACGACGATATTTCTGAGATAAATATAAAGGTTTCATCCTTTAGATCGGTGGTTTTCAACCTTTTTTGCTACCGACCCAACATTTTGAAGCGCATTTCCTTCGCGACCCAACGAATGGAAAGACAAAAATTAACACAAAAAAACTATGGTAATAAAATAATATAATGGATGATACGGAACTAAAAAGTTGTATTTTACAAGTAAACAGTTGAACCCGGTTTTTGTCACAAATTTCGCATTCTTCCAACATTGCAAAAATAGTGACAGCTAAAGATCTTATCTTAGTTTTATGTGATAATGAATCATTTAAGAAGTTTAGACATAAGAAAATTATTAAAGAAAATGTATTTTTTGTTATTTTCGATGTTAAACGATACAGTTGGCGTAGTTATGGGGGGGGCTACCCCCTCCAAGTCTACCATTAGCCCCCTGGCTTAGTCGAGTGACTCAAGAAAGATTAAATAATTTGTTAATTATCAACATTAAAAGAGAAACTGTAAAAAAAACTGAATCCCAAGGAAATTCTTGCTGAATTTGTTTCCAGAGGAAACCAGAAAATAAATATTAACTTCAAATTCAAACTGTGCTTTTGTTTGTTATGTAAGTACCTAGTTTAGTAAGCATCGTGTTTTAAATTTTTTATGCATTAATTTTTTTCTGTTTTCTGTTACTTTTATAAACCATCTTTTATTTCAAAATTATAATAATCAACTTTTTCTTGCAATTAAAATATTATCAGTACCTAACTAAAAATGTTAGAATTGTGCTATATAAGATAACAATAAATAAATATTAAACTAGGATAAACTACCTAACTAAAATAACTCGCGACCCAAAGGTTGGGAACCACTGCTTTAGATTAAAAATGCGTCTTGACATTCTATTGCCTTTAACCTTTTTGGTGCTTTGGACGAGTGTACTCGCCAAATTTTTACGCGGTCCAAGGTGCTCGAAACGAGTTAACTCGCCTGAACGTTACCGCATTTGAAAGTTAGGCGCACTGCAGGCTCAGAAAAATTAAAAGCATTGCGCACCGAAAAGGTTAATATCATTTAAAAAACAACAACTAGGGATCACTTACTATCGTTGGCCCAACATTACTCTAGATCAGCGTTTCCTTAATTCGGATCCCCGAAGTCCTGGGGTTCCGCGAGGCAATACAAGGGATTTCGTCAAAAAATGGCAAACAAAATAATAAACTTAATGTCGTGATAGTTTATTACTAACGCACAGTAACTCAATTTTGTTAATAATAATTGTATTAGTTTAAAATGTTTAAGCTTCATAATAGTATTAAGGTAACCCAGACGTCGTCCTTTGGAAAGGACAGTCCTTCTTTTGAGGATCTCGTCCTCCCTAATACTATGTCCTTCTTTTGTCCTCCTTTAAGAACAGCTTACCTATACATAGTACAAAGGTTATCAATACTTTTTGTTTTAAATATTTATGCCTGAAGAGTGACATTTTTAATAAAATCTTACATAAATGATTTATGTTTTATATAAAAACATATATTTTCTTTTTATTTATTTGTTCATAGCTACACGTCTGTGATTACGGACAAAAAATAAATCACCCTTTTTCGAATAATCGCTTTTTTACTTAATGTTCTCCTCGCGCATTCTAAAATTCTGGTACATTCTAGTATCTACAGTGCTAAAAGCATATAAAAATCTAATAGGGTTCTGTATTGTTTAAGAAACAATAAAAGGCTTCCATGGTTAAAATAAATTGGGAAACATTGTTCTAGATAAATTAAAAACGATCTTATAAAATAAATGTTTTTTATTGAAAAAAATAAACATGTTTTAAAAATTCAAGACAGAAAAAGTCCCACTTTTTTCGACGCTAAGTGTCGTACGAAAATACACAGCATAATTACAATTAATTATAATCTCGTAAGTTAGTGTTCATTACCGATTTGTGGGTCATACAATTACATAAGTTGGTGATCACAATCAAAGCTTCATTATCATGCGCACATGCAAAGTCCCTCAGTAACGGTACTTAAACATGATTAAGTATTGCAATAAAGATAGAGTCAACCTACCATTAACTTTCGCTAAGCACAAATTTGGGGACCAATGGCGGACCCGTGATTTATTAGACTGTCCGGACTTCACTGGACATAAATAACTTTCGTTCTCTGTCGTCTTGCTGGATGGGCCAGCGACTTGCACGGTTTTATTACTGAATTTCATAGCCGTCTCCTTGTGTAATAGGCTTGTTAGGCCTTTGGGAACTATTATCGAATCGATCGTTTGACATAGAAGCGATTAAATAATATTTTTTTAGGTTTCCTAAATCTGTCTAAACCTGACAGTAAGATACCGTAAAAAATATTTACAGAGAGGAAATAAATATTATCGAACTACATAGGCTGTTAATTAATAGCAGAATTAATTGCTATTCCAGTTTAAAAATATTGTTTTGAATAGACCGATGTGAAAATATTTAGTTTGTGGTTAAACTTAAATTTGTTTTAACTGTTTGTTAAAATAATGATTTGGAAATGTATTGCGTGGATTTTATTAATAAACACTTTAATTTAATGCAATTAAACCGATTTTAGCATCTTCACAAGACGAAATTTCACCATAATATGATGACTTTTAATTTATTCCTTAAATGAAAAGAAAGTTCCATTTTTTTTTTTACTTTTTGTTGATTGCTAAATAGTGTTATTTGCGATTTTAGTCAAATATTCTTTAAATTTGGGTATTAGGGTTTCTTTCCCGGGATCCCGGCCATTTTAAGCTATTTTATATATCCCGGAATATACTTATTGTCCCGGAATATCCCGGGATATTTAAAAAGTGCTATTTTCGTTTATGTTGTGTTAGGATCTTTGTAATATTATTATAACTTATAAGAATTTATTATACATTTCTTAACTAACATTAAATTATGGAAAAACTTCATTCTTTTTTCAAATTAGTTTTTCTGTCTTAGAACAACAAAATATGTACACCTGTAGAATGTGTAAAGAAGCCCGGTCTCCATGACACAGTTTATATAATCAAAATACTACTACAGTTTTATTTTTGTATCCTGGTAGAGAAGCAAAATGGCTTATAAATGAAATGTTTTTAATAAATGCTGTGTGGCAAAATAGATTATAAACGAATTTTGCTAATAAATGTTTTGTGTCTTTGCTGCTAGATGCTCTCAAGACAATTTCACCCACATCCATAGAGACTGACCAGGGAAGGTCACGATACGTTGTTGCTAGAATCTGATCAGGGCTGTGTTTATTGCATCAAGAACATTAAAACCAAATGTTTTGCAGAGTTATACGTGCGACTGACCATTTCCTTCGGCAAAATAGGAAAAAAACAGAAAAGTTGAATAATATAGGTAATTTTTGTGATCGCGTTGGCCATGAAACCGTCAGAGATAAAATCGAAATTCTTTTATTTACCACTGCGTGCATCTTTTGCAAGTAAAATGGTGCAAAGGTTTTGGAAAAATCTTAAACGGTTCCGGGGGAAAACGCGAAAAACGACCCCCCCCGCGAAAGCGCTATGATTTGAGAAGTTTTAACCAAGAGTAGATAGTAATTTGAAACTTACAACCTATTACGCTAAGGTGTTTTAAAACTAAGTTTCTTAAATGTTCAACATTCACTACCTTGATCAAATAAACTTTTTTTTACAATTGATTTTATAATTGTGTACAAGTGATCATTTATATTTTCTTGAAGGTGTTCCATTTCAAAACTGTTTCGTAAAACCTCAACAAAATTTCGAAATAGAATTGCTTGAACGTGTGTAAAATATAATTTCCATGTAAATTGAACAATCCTTCTAAATACGACACTTTCTTATCGATCCCTTATTCCGTTTGAAAGGTGTGTTCAATCATATAAGAAATTAAGTTAATGTTTTCGTGCGTTAACATAATGTCAATTCGTGTTTTGTGAAATTTTGTAGTTACACCAATAAATGTGTATATTGTTTTTATTCAACACAATTTTTAGAATTTTACTCATTACTATTTAAATGACTTAAAGTGACTACCAATAAGATCTGATAAATGATGTATAGATAAGTAAAATAGTTGATAAAAGAATGAACCTAAATTAAGCAATACCTAACAAACTACAACATTTACTTATTGTACATATTATTAAGACACTTTAGAAACTATATGCATTTTCATATTTAAACGCCTATGCAAGTCGCATAGATTTAGTTATAACAGATACAGGGTGTCCCCGTTATCACCGCGAATATTTTAAGTGGTGATAGAGGACCTTTTTCCAAGATAAAATTTCAAGTAAATCTTTTTCCTAAAATCAAATGCTAAGCTGATATCAACACTTACTTGATTTTTTTACACTTCTGCATTTATAAGACTCTGTAGCCGAAAATATCAATTTTATCGTAAAATACCTTGCAGCTTTTTAATAGAACATGAAATTCTCTACAAAATTAGTTTTATTTATTTTTTGTCTACAGGCAATGGTTTGAGAGTTATAAAACAGTATGTACAAAAAAATGTAAAAAACTTACAAAATTTAATTGTTTCTTAGACTTTGCAACCGCTGTATCTTTAAAACGAAAGGTTGTACAAAAAAACCGACGGCCCATTCCGGATAGCAAATTTTATGGGCTACAACTTTGGTCTAGTGAAATTTTTTGAAAATCATCCGATCTTCCGAAAAAGCTGAAAATAAGGAATAGAGTGCAAAAACAAAATTTCCTACAAATATTGTTTTGTATTTAAAAATGCTTTTAAAGAGAGTGCGATTACGTGATTGAAAATGATGGAGGTCATTTTGAACACTTATTGAAGTAATTTTGCGGTTACATGTTTTATTGCGTCCAGATGGATTTGTATTGTTTTGCATTTTATCGTTTTTTTTTTCACCTTTTTCACTATTATAAAAATTTCTATGATACATTTAGTTTTATTGAACAACATATTTACCAAAGTTGTAGTCCGTTAAATGCCTTATCAGCAATAGGCATCCGTTTTGCTCTACGACGTTTCGTTAAAAAGATGCGGCGTTTTTAAAAATTTACATAACTTATTTATATGCAATTTTACAATTTTTTGTTAAATTTGTTCGTTAGCTCCTTAAAAAAAAATGATAAGGGGTGGTTTTCTGAAGAATTTCAAACTTCATAAAAAGCTTTGAAACTGATGAGATACATAATTTTATGAATGTTGCCGATGCTATGGCATTTTTAAATACAAAATATCATAATTACCGGGAGTTTTTGTTTTTCGAAAACGATTAAATGCATAACAATGCAAATCCATCTGGACGCAATAAAATGAACATGTAACCACAAAATTACTTCAATAAGTGTTCAAAATGACCTCCATCATTTTCAATCACGTAATCGCACTCTCTTTAAAAACATTTTTAAATACAAAACAATATTTGTAGGAAATTTTGTTTTTGCACTCTATTCCTTATTTTCAACTTTTCCGGAAAATCGGTTTGATTTTCAAAAAATTTCACTAGACCAAAGTTGTAGTCCATAAAATTTGCTATCCGGAATGGGCCGTCGGTTTTTTTGTACAACCTTTCGTTTTAAAGATACAGCGGTTGCAAAGTCTAAGAAACAATTAAATTTTGTAAGTTTCTTACATTTTTTTGTACAAACTGTTTTATAACTCTCAAACCATTGCCTGTAGACAAAAAATAAATAAAACTAATTTTGTAGAGAATTTCATACTCTATTAAAAAGTTGCAAGGTATTTTACGATAAAATTGATATTTTCGGCTACAGAGTCTTATAAATGCAGAAGTGTAAAAAAATCAAGTAAGTATTGATATCAGCTTAGCATTTGATTTTAGGAAAAAATTTTACTTGAAATTTTTTCTTAGAAAAAGGTCCTCTATCACCACTTAAAATATTCGCGGTGATAACGGGGACACCCTGTATAACTTCTCAAATTATAGCGCTTATGCAGGGGTTTCGTTTTTGACGTGTTCTCCGGAACCGTTAAAGATTTTTTCAAAAACATTACTCCATTTTACTTGCAAAGGATGCGCGCATTGGTAAATAGAAAAATTTCGATTTTATCTCTGACGGTTTCATGGCCAACGCGAGCGCAAAAATTACTTTAAATATTCAACTTTTCAGTTTTTTTCCTATTTTTTTCGGAGGAAATGGCCAGTGGCACGTATAACTTTGCAAAACCTTTAGTTTTGATGTTCTTGATGCAATAAACACAGCCTTGTTCAGATTATAGCGACAACATATCGTGAATTTTGTACCATTATGGTATTAAAAGTGACAAAGTATGTTTACTGTGTATATGGTTAATAAATTCTTGCGTGTTTTAAGAATTTTCGTTCAACCAGTCACTAAACAATTGGCTGAACATAAAATTCTGACACATATTTCGAAGAGTGCGTATGAAACTTGATTTCAAAACTTTCCATGTAGATTTTTTTTTCAGATAATCTATTCGCTAAGATTTAACAAATTAATTTAATTCGAGTAGATACAATCTTAATATCGCCTGTAAAATATATCCAGGATTCTAAGTTTCTATGTTTTACTCGGACGGAACTGTTTAGTTTTAAAATATGATGCGTTTTAACCGGCCCACCCGTCGATTATCTGATTAGTTTTGCATAAGAGAGCTACTAAGACATTATAAAATACGCCGTATTCTACAAAAAAATGATTTACTTGAATATTATACCAAAAAAATGAGGTGAATTCGTGATATGCGAAAATATTTGTAATGCTGAGTTATTAAAGTATAGTCTCAGATAATTAACATGATACTGGTCATGGGTCAAGCAATCGCTACCGGTTATATAAATTCTAGGAGCCGGAATTTCGCAAAAGATGACAAGAAATATTGCATTATGCTTATTTAATAATTTTAAATTAATATGGAAAGGATAAATAAGCGGCTTTAATAAATTTTCTGGTTTTTCCGGTAGAGTAAAACTAACATACTTTTTTAATTCTTCATTATTTAGGGATTTGAATGTATAAAACAGTTTTTGTTCCAATAAACTATACAACAATGAGAACTATGTAAGATATTTATGTACTACAGCCGATTTTGTCAATAAATTTAATTGTTTGTTCGTAATCTACTGCTAATATATATCGGTAGGAGCAGAAAATTAGTTCTTAGCCTCATTTTCTGTGGTCTTTGACAAAGACATAAGAAAGACGTATAAATAACATCGTGCAGCAATAAAAGTCAAAGTGGTTTGTCCTGATTAGTTAATCACAATAGCGATTATCTAACAGAACAGAAATGTTATCAGATTTCGATATTATTTCATAATTAAAAGTATATTATTGGTAAGTTACCAAACTCTTTATTAACTGTTTGTTGTAGGTTTATTCTCTTTTTATTTCATCTTCTTCTTAATCGGTTCCTCTTGTACCTTTCGGTGTCAAGGTACGCTTTTCTATTTCTTTGTTATGTTTCTCCACTCCTGCCTATCGTTAGCTAATTGTGGCACATCTCACCAGCCAGGGTTGGCTGCCCACTGGGTAACCCAATAAAACCCGGGTGGGTTTTATTGGGTGGGTTTAATTGGGGAAAACCCGCCCGGGTTTTTTTAGATTATATGTTTATTATATTAAATTTAAATATGTTTTTTTAAATAGGCATATAATGTAGATACCCATAATTTAATCATTTTATACTTTTATATACATATATGTAATTCATTATACATATAATTAGAAACAGTGAAAAATAAATATTTACGTAATTTTTAGTAAATTATTTATTTAAAACAGATCAATTTATATACAATAAAAAATAAAGTTATATGAAACTTACATTATATTATTTATTTATATAATATCTACTAATGTACAAATAATTTATTAAACATACCTATAGTTCAAATAGAATAATAAATTTGATATTTAAAGTAAAACATAATTATAATAATACCAACTACAACTATTAATTGTTACCAATCTGCTGGTTCTAACCTTAAGTATCTGTATATCTGGACTAATTTCAGGGCTTTTTCGAACCCTAGTTTATTTCTTAGTTTATTCCAGCTCAGGCCATATGTGGAAAATATGCGTTCAATTGATGCAGAACTCGCAGGTCAATTGTGCAGCGAAATAAAAAAATCGCAAAAATCCATGGGCAATTTTGTGTTTTTTGCACTTTTAACTTTTAATATCTTCCACCATTTTGAAGCACTAAATTTATCGATCACATCGCGGTGAAACATCGATTTTGGGAAGTAATCAGTATCTTGAATTTTAAACGCTAAAAAATAAGTCAGGAAATTTGGATGTTTTTTCATCAGCCATTTTTCTGCAATGAGTTCATCTTCGCTGCTTAGTGATTTTCCCAAATAATTTGGGTCCATAATATTTGCTAAGTAATGTGCCGGTGTTAATGCACTCTGCATTCGTTTTTTAATTAATGGTTTGATTTTTGGCGTTGATAGTATTTCATTATTTATTAAACCGTACCAAATTTCAACGGCAATAGACAAAGAAACATTATCATTTTGTAATGCATCTAAAGCTTTTGATAAGATTGAAAACATCTGTAAAATATTGCAGGCATCCGAATACAATCCACCATTAGATATTTAGTTATTTACGAATGCTATTATCGCATTCGGAATAATGTTCAGATCTAATTATAATTACTTTAAAGCAAAACCTGTCATATAGGTTCACATATTAGTATAATAGGCTTACCTAATTCAGGTAGAAGTCACCTTTTGTATATAATTTTAAATTACTTATTGCTAGAATCGTTTACAGTTAATACCAGGTAAAGCTTCACAGGCAACAATCTTTAAGGTTGTCACAATATGATTCGTACAAAACGACAAAATAATGTTTGGGATCAAAAATATTTACAACTTTTGTAATATAACTTTTCTGCTATATCTCATAGCCACAGAGAAAAATTCATCTAAAAAAAGTTAAAAGTTCTCAATAGCGAGCGTCGAATTCTGGACACCCTGTATATGAAGCTAGACATTTAAAAACAGATTGTCCTTAAAAACGTTTTATTTCGGTCGCAAACATTCAATTTATGCAAAAATTTGCGAAGGCATACGTTGTGGGACAGCCGTAAGTACATTGCGATGTATAGTGAATGCAAACAAATACATTTTTGTGTGATACATTTTTTTAAAATGTAATAAATACATCTATTTACCCGCTTTCTGGTGAAACAATCTAGTTACCCTACATAGGTACATAACAGTATATTTAGTTTGTACGATTATCACTTTAAAAAACCAATAAAACCCAATAAAACCCGGTTTTACGACCCAATACAACCCAATAAAACCCAATAAAATCCAGCACACTGGGTTTTATTGATTAAACCCGGGTTTTTGCCAACCCTGTCACCAGCTGACTCCCTTTTGTTCTAGTCTCTGCCACATTTCTTTTCCCCATTTTATTCTTGGTCTTCCTTTATTTCTTTTTCCCTCCATCTTTATTTTCCATCCTATTTTCGCGTATTTACTCTCTGGCATGGGTAGTAGATGTCCAAGCTATGGCATTTTTTCTTACACTTTATGTTCTTTGTTTACATTAAGATTGCATATTAAATTCCCCAACAAATTAGCTGCCACGATTCTCACACGGACCTTGAACAAGGTTTAACATAAAATTAATTACAGATATATAACACTCACATATCACATAACATGAACGTTATACAATGTGACTTAATTTGCCTTAAGAGTTTTAGGCGTTCGTCAAAAACGAACGCAGTTAACAAAAACACGTACAAATTGTGTTGTAATAACTTCCGTCAGGTGTCATTTAACTTAAAGAACTAACGCTTAAGCACCGTGTTCGTGTAAGTGGCATAACAACATTGTGATTTTCACAACCGTATATGATACCCAGTTTTATTATCATTTTCTTGGGCAGTAAAACGCGTGATATATGATTATTATACATCAGACGATTTAATGCCTTGTAAGTGTGAAATGCAACGCCGTTTAACCTACTTATTTGTGCTTTTCGATTCCACAACTAAAAAATGAAATTAAAGTTGTTTTAAAATTATTAAAACCAATGGCGTGCGATAAGAAAACCCGGGGGTAGTGTCCACCTACAATTTTTTCAACGTTTTTGCTAGCTTAGAATAAATTAACCACAATAAACTCATACATAGACATAATTGAATTGATTAATTAATCGTTTAATTAAATTATGTATAAACATAACGATAGGAGGGTCCAGATCCAGAGAAGCTTGGAAAACTATAAACAGCGTAAGCAAAAATTCAAATGAAGCAACAACAAAAATAAATCCAATAAGAACGGAGACATGGGAAAAATACTATAGTGACCTACTGATAGAAAAGCGAATAGAATATTTGGACACACGATTAGATGTAGATGAAATAGAGGAAAATGAAATAGAACAGATTACGGTAGAAGAGTTAAAGAAAGCGCTACAGAAAACGAAAATTAATAAAGCACCAGGACCAGGTGATCTGCCTATCGAGTCACTGAAACATGCCACAACAAGAACGTTAGAAATAATCTGCGATATATTTAATAAATGTCTAAGGGGGGAAAATATACCAAGGTTGGAAAATTTCTCATATAGACTCGATTTACAAAAATGGAAGTAGAAATGATCGCGGGAACTATAGAGGAATAAGTGTAACGTCGTCTGTAGGAAGATTATCTGGAAGAGTCCTTAAAGAAAGAATAGAAAAAGAAGCTAAGGAAATAGAAGAGCAAAGCGGCTTTAGTCCAGGAAGGTCCTGTACAGGCAATCTATTTACGATTAAACACTTAGCAGAGAAGAATCTGGCTAAGGGAAGAGAACTCCATGTTACATTTATAGATCTAAGGAAAGCATTCGACTCTGTTCCCCTCCAAAAACTGTGGATTATCGTAGAAGAGGAAGGCATAAATAAAACATATATAAACGCAGTTAAAACACTATACAGAGAAAAGCCGTCGTAAAAGCCGGGAACCAAGTCTCTCAACCATTTTCGACATCGAAAGGAGCGAAACAAAATTGCTGCCTCTCCCCTACTCTTTTTAAAACTTACCTATGTGCGGTCTTAAAACATTGGACTAGAAAATGCAGTCCGATGGGAACACTGTTGGGCAAGAGCCCGATATACACGATCCTTTTCGCAGTTGATCAAATAGTTATTGAAGAAGATCAGCAAGATATGACATGCATGTTAAATAAACTTATAGAGAAATACAATAAGTGGGGAGTGGAGGTAAATACAGAGAAACAGTATATGGTCATAGGAGGAAGAGGCCATGACATACAGCTAGACAACGGAAAAATAAAAAGCTTTAGTACGAATATCAGGGAGTCACAATATGCGAAGATGGAAGAGACGACATTATCTCATGCGATGATAGCTTTTCTCACTAACTGTTTTTTCAACAGTTAACTCACTTTTTAATGGTAATTGTACCTTCCATTTGGTTTTGCTTGCTGTAACTTAATTATTGCTTGTCCGACGCAGTATTATGCGTTTTACAAAGCTCAGTAATTTAGACAAACATGTACTTTACCATGGAATGTATTGCCAGTAGTTAAGTAAACAGTTTGTTAACAACTCCGTTGGTATTTCTTGCAAAGTAATTTAATGTAATTGTCAATGGCCATGCTTATCTTAAGATGTAGGCGGTTATTTTAACACGTTTGATGTAAGTTTATAACTATAACAACATAAAAATTGAACAGTTTATGAAAGAGTTGTTTTTTGTTTCGATTATTTAAGGGTTTGTATTTTAGTCGATTTTAAAATACTAATAAAGTTTAATAAGTTTGTCTACTTTTGTATGAATTTAAAAGTATGTAATTTATTAAGCAAATAATTTTTTTGAGAATTTTGTTAACCTATATTTATGTTTTTGGGACATAAATAGACTTACACCATTTTCACAATTATTAAATTGTAGATACCTATGATTAACTTTTCATTATTTCAATTTAAAGTAACCTTAAATTATATTATGTTTTAGTACGGTTTTGTTAATAAATCAGAACAAGAAACAAAATACTATTGTCTAATCTCAGTATGTATTTTACTTTTTCAAATTACAATATGCTTATGTTTTTTTTTTTGTATTACCGGGGTAATTTAATTGTAAAATGCCATTGTTTAACTACTTAGTTTAACCAAGGTTTAGGCCACGAGAAATGTACTTAAACCAATTTGATTATAAATGATTACTCAAATACTCAATGTTATTTACTACGAATTTTAAATTGGTTAAAGCATGTGTAGAGTAAAGTGCCCTAATATGGAATACTTTTTTGTATTCGGCAGTAATATTCACATTTATTCAACAAAATTTGCAAAACAAATTATAAGGAATTTGTAATGAATACGCAACACATTACTCGAATTCTGGTACGATATTACGGTAGATATTTCTTATATGGCTATTTTTTTAAAACGTTACTACCATTCCATGAAGCTCCCGGGGAACCTAATATGGAATACTAGGGGTTCTTAATATGGAATATAAAATTATAGGAAATATACATTAAAATAAACAACTGCTCATAGATTAATCTTTTATTTCTTTCTGATTTGCATTATTACTTAAACCAAACCAAAACTTTGTTATTTATGTAAATTAAATTATAGTTCAAGTGTCATTCGAACTAAATGTTGATAATTTATTTATTTTTTACAGGTAGGACAATTGAATTATTTTTTTGGGTACTTTGCACATTTTTCGTGTGCCCATTTCTGACACTTTTGACACTGAACCCATATTGCTGTACTTAGTGACCATAATCATATTCATTAAAAGGCACCTCTATGTATTCCATATTAGGCATCAATGTGACATTTCAAAAATCGGTATATGTAAAACATGAAATGGCCCCAATCAAAATTTTGGTCTATTTAATTGAAATGTAAAGGCTCATGCTAAATAAACATGCAATAAAATATTTTATATATTTTACCCTAGCATATAATATTTTGCACTGAAAGATTTAGCCTAAAAACTCAGTAGCACGTCAAAAATATATTTGAATCTGTTATGTAATCTAGTGAATATTTTTTTAACTATTTTACATTTGGGAATATGTGATCAACGTACAAATAGGTACATATACTTTTCAACAGATATCGCTTATTCATTGTCATAAAACTAATGTATTCCATAATAGGTAACTGTTCCATATTAGGGCACTTTACTCTATACTAAAAATATAAAGTTTAAATTGTCTAAAAATAAAACTTAATTATATACCGAGTGTCCCAGATGCCAAGAGATGTTAGGTTATTTATAATATAACCCTACCAATTTTCATACTCCCAAGTTAAAAGGTTAAGTACTTATAGGGATGTGAAAACCAAACTTGGACACCCTGTATACACTATTTGCTTCTCAATTTTTTTCTAAAATGGGTGTACCCTACTTTTATAATAAACCGTCCAATTACTGGTTTTACTTCGACGAATTTTAAGATTAGCGTTCAAACTCAATTAATATTTCATTTCTTTTAAATTTTTAATGTCGATATAAAAGAAAAACTTTATGCTAATCACTCGAAGTGTTATAGGTCCGACAAATTATACAAACGTGAGGATGGATTGGTTTCTTGTTGCACAACTTGTGAATGGATCTTGTACTAAATTTCTTTAAGACATAAAGAAGGTGGGACTCTGTTCCCTTAATGTATACATTAGAAATTATAATTCCTTAATCATGCGATAGTGGTCTTTTGTTTTGGAGCCGAGTTGCTATTAATAGCTTAATTGCATTGCGAAATTTCACAGTTTAACATGATTTGGTTTCGCACTGTAACGGTAATGTTATACGAAATGATGTAAATATCGGCATTGTTATCTAGCGACAGCAAATTGTTTATTTTATATACTTATGATGTAATTTGTTGTGATGTGTGAAGTTAAATTTAAATTTTTAAATGACATTTGTATCAAATATATTTATTTGCTTATAATACGAGTACAAAGTATTAAATAGTCGTTTGTGGTACTTTAATAAAGACATCTAAATATTTCTTCGTAGACAAAATGGATTTGAATCTGCCATAAATCGTTAGCAAGCGAAGTTATTATGGCGAATCGTGTATCCAGAACAATAGGCCATTCGCGTTTATCGATTTTCTTACGTGAAATTTATTGTCTGCATACAGAAATGAAACCACAAAAAGAACAATTTGTTTACACATAATGCCAAAAGCTCACTGAACTCTTTGTTGCGATGTTTAGCAGGCAATGCAGCGGTCGTGATTTTAATTATAAATACCGCTAATTAGTTTCTGAATAATTATGAATTCAGTTATACAATAAATGCATAAAGCAAGAGTTGCAATTGCTCGTATAGTAAGTAAATTGCCCAAGTTTAGTTGACTTGAAAAGGTGACAACTAGTTATTGTGTATTTTCAGAACGATGTACATACAATGAAACCAAACAATTCATAGAACTTCATGCTAGACTATAACAATTGCTTAAGAAGATGTATGTTGTATAACAGCTAAAATTGGAAGTTTTCTACTGTTTGTGTGTGTGTGGTAGACTTGACTTTCTAGTACTGCCAGTGGGACCACCTTAAAACATTTAAGTTTTTTAGGAACTTGTGAGGAAGTATTGTTTAAAAAATTGTTAAAAATGGTTTTCGAAAATCAATTCTACCCAACATGAACATAAATGGTAACCACCAAAATTATTCGTTTTAATTTAGAACATTCAATGGTTTATGTTTACTCATTTAATTTTTTACTTAAAAACTAGGTTTCACAAGAAAATTTAAAGAATAAAAAAATTGCTAGATCAAGCTTTTAACGATTTCTTTTAATTGCAAAATTTTAAGCCTCCAAAAAGTTCTGATAAAAAAACCAACAGGGGTCGCACTATTCAGTCCCTTGTGAAGGTTGGATATAATTCAACAGGGGTCGCACTTTTCAGCCCCCTGTGAAGGTGGGAGATGATTAAAAATATTACTATGGGGAACCTTTTAATAAGTATAACATATATACCAAATATTATTTTCCAACACATCTCCACATTCGAGATATAAAATGTAAACCTAATTTTACCGCTTCTCGTTAGGAGTCCGAAAGGTGATGTCTGAGGAAAAATATCGTATAAAAGCCCCCCCTTAATTTTTGATAAGGAATGGCCTCCCAAAGTTTTTCGCAATATTTTAGAAACACCCTGTATATAACTCCTGCGTAATCAGATTTTTTATATCGTTTTCTAGTTTGGCACTACAGACAAAAATGATATTTTATCATTTTTAAAAATTTATTATAACCCATTATTTATTAAAATAGAAATATGTTGTGATGGCTTTTTATACCGATGTTTATGCTTAATTTAAAAACATTTTTTTTGGCAACTTTGACTTTCGACATATAAAAGGTTATATTTTTTGAAATAGAAACCCTAGTTAACACAGAATTTTTGTGAAAGAGCTTTTTTTAGGTTTTCAAAAATATATAATTTTATATATACAGCGTCATACAAAAAGTCTGCAACAATTGGAATAATTTTTATTATCGATTTCTCAAGAAATATTACTCTTAATAATAATAATAATAATAATAATAATAATATTAATAATAATAATGTCTTTATTGCCATAAAAGAAAAAAATAAATAATACAACAATATTATTACATACACATATGTTATAAGGCAACCGCATAGGTAGTTTTCCAGAAATAACCTATTAACATCTTAACTGCCAAACCTTAATAAAAGTTGGTGTATGGTCTAACACCAATTTTAAAATGAAAAAAGTTCAATAAAAAGCCATAGGAAATTTTCCAGTTTTAGACTTTTTAAATAATAAAATTTCTTAAGAAATAAAAACTGCAATTTGACCGTCAAAATTTAAATCTAGCCTTATTTTTGGATTCCTTATAATTTTTTCCCATAAAATTCTTTTGTATCTCTTACAATAAGGACTCTACTCCTGCGAATATTAAAAAATTGCTATAATTTAGTGCCCTATGACTTTTTATTGAACTTTTTTTTATCTTAAAATTAGTTTTAAATTATGCACCAACTTTTAACAACAATAAAATTTTCTGAGAAATCAATAATAAAAATGTTTCCCATTTGTTGCAGACTTTTTGGATGACGCCGTATATTTGTTGCAAAAAATAATCGCGATATGGCCAATTTAGTGAAACTGTTATGATCAAAGCTGCCATGGTTTCGTGAATAAGTGATGTTTGCAATTAATAAACAACTTAATGTCATATCCAAGCTTTAATATCATCCATTTTGGAAAATATCTGGCAAGGTTCTGTAACTTTGTCAGTGTGGCAGTGACTATTCCAAACATAGTTTAACAAAATACTTACACCCATTTTGTTATTTCTTAGCAGGTAACTGGATTTTCCTGGTGTAAAAATATTGAACTATAGTAAAGAATAATTCCTAAAATGAGATTGCAATTTTCTTTGGAGCCTACGAAAATATTTCGTTTTTTCAGGTGATCTTTAACAAATGATTCAGGAACTGAAGTAACGACAGTGTTAATTAGTCGTTTACCTAGGAAACTGCAAAATGCTCACGATCACGAACTGTGCACCATTCGATTTTCAATGCGAAATTTAATTGCTATTAATTTTGCGTCGACTGGTGATTAATGTAATGTTATTGCGTCGTCAATATGACAGATAAGGACAGCACTCGTGGTGTTATTTTGAATTTAAAAACTTTCCGCTATACTTGCAATAATTCACGGATTTAAGGTGTGCGCTATGGCGTTCGGACTTTTGTGATAAAATAATCATCGTTTGCGCAATTGTAGCGTCTGTTGTGTCACGAATTCACGCGCGAATATTTTATACGTTATGGCGTTCCGTACACTCATAATTTCTGGATTCAATTGCTTGTCTTCACGGCTGGGGTGTATGTTATTTATTGGAGTCTATGTGAAATAGTGTGTTATCGCCAATATCAGTGGGAATCGTCTTAGCTGAGGAATCCACAGGATTATGTTCGTAATTTTCCTTATTAAGGAGTTCTGTTGTGATTTGTTGCTGAGACCTTAAGATTTAATGGTTGCGTTATATATTAAACACGTCCATAAACCACCTGTATGCAGTGTGCTGCAATATATCATTGTATTATCTTGCAGTGTTGTAAACGCGCCGAATAGGCTAGTTCTGAAGTAATTGATATTTATTATGCAAAATTTTTGCTTACTTTATTGTGCAGTTATTATCAATCCTGAGGTGATTTAATTAATTACATCGATACAGCTTTTTTTAGTGCAGTATTTTTAAAATGCAGAAAGAAATATTTGTTTATATTCGCTTAAATTATTATTGTAACTTATTAGCTGTCCTTCAATAAAGACATTTATGTGGTAATTTGTATCTATTGCCAAATATTTTGTAATATTGATTTTTATTGATATTTAAATATATTTCATATGTATATTAGAGCGTGTTAGTTAATTTTTATTAAACGTTTTATTTTTACATACATGAATTGCAATTATTTTTCGCTTTCAACAATTAATATTAGTTGTACAGGTGGACCTAATTCGAATGTTTTACGTGGTATCTCGGTTACAGTAATAATATCTGATATCGGTCCCTTGGGCTATTTTTTTGAGACAAACACGGCCGTGTTATCAAATTTTTTATATTGCTTTCCAGTTTGGCACTACAGACGAAAAATTAAATTTCATCATTTTTGAAAATTTACCATAACTTCCTTATTTATTAAAATAGAACAAAATGTAAAAAGGTTTTTTAAACAGATTTTAATGCTTAATTAAAAAAAAAAATTATTTTTTTAGCTACTTGACTTTCAAGACATGAAGTAATCTTCTATTTTTTTAAAATGGAAACCCTAGTTGGCCATGATTTTATATGAAAGAGCATTTTTTTTAGCTTTTCAAAAATATATAGTTTTATATATTTCTTGCAAAAATTAACCGAGATATGACTAATGTTGTAAAAATTTCCCTATCAAAAAACTAGGTATCTACTCGTTCAGATGTTATGGCATAAAATATGAAAATGTTGTGTTTCTTATTTACCATAAAAACTGTGTACAAACTGAGGAAGTTTACTTGGGGCTGTAGGTATCCTAAGAGAAAGCAAAAAAGTGCGCGTACGTACAGAAATTTTTAAATAAATTTAAAAGCATATGGTTTTTTCGAAAACCAGCAAAAAATCCAAAACAATTTTATTAAGAATTAAAGTTAGCTGTTTTTATTTTTAATAGCGAACAATGTAGCATCTTAACATGTAAAAATTATTATTATTTATATCTAATTGTAGCTAGATAATTACGATACAACAAAATTACTATAAACACTATAAAATTATACAACAATATATAAAATTTTAATAAATAATACCGCAGACAAATGATACTGTCATTTAACATTACTTTAACTGACTGTTTATTGTTTCTTTTTTCATAGATAGCTTAATAAGTAATAAGTGGTAAAATACGATTTTTTTACAGCAATAACTATGGCAAATAATACCTCATTAGAAAAAAAAAAACACATTTAACTAATCCAAAGCCAATTTGACGGCCAAAAAAATTTGGGGTAATATCTCAAAAATGACAAGTGGTAGAAAAATCTAAAATAATAGTTACATTGTACATAAAACAGTACATTGAGAAATTACAAATAAAATTGTTCCAATGATTAAGACAAAACAGTTATGAGAGAAAAACAAAATTCAACATTTTCATATTTTTTGCTATAACCTATAAAGTCCACATATTTTTTTCTATATAAAAATAGATTGTAGCTCCTCTCATACCTAAAAATAATTCATCTCATTTAAGTAAACCTGTATCTCTTCATAATAAGATTCCCATGCTGAAAATGTTATGTGGGACTCACTGTATAAGAAGTTTTAAAATTAATTCGATCTTACGGCTTTAAAATACTTAAACCCAATACTGTTCAAAAGTTTTATATACAAATGTTAATAACATTTCTAATAAACATCAGCAATTTTCAAACTTTGTTAATGGCATTTCTATAACTTCACTTTAATAGAAATTTTGACATAACGTAAAATACTAACACTAATATTATTATATCAACTATTATAATCAAGTCAAAACTTGATATTTATGAGACCCTTACATAATGATTAAAAATTTTTAATTGTCAGATTTCTCTCCTAAATTGACTAAATAAAAGATGCCGCATAAATTACATAAAAATAATCGTGTTAAATGTAAATTTTTGATTGAAACTGAACCAAGGTATTCGAAAATGAATCACGATCTTGTTAAAGATACATGTTGAATTCATGTGTCTGTTATTTTAAAAATTTCGACAGGAGTCGTGAGGTCACTAGTGTGTCAGTATACCATGGGAATGCACCTAACCACCATATGGTAACCAACTATTATCAACAGCTTCCAAGAACAAGTGCCTTGATTTTCTCGCTACTAATACATATAATTTACTTCTACTATAAACAATTCCGTGACATACTCCACCGATTTACGAAAGCTAATAAAATTTTATTGTTTATCTATTAAATTAACCGATGCATAGCAGCAACGTAAATTTTATTCAGTTGTTATTTTTAAGGCAACTTTATTGGAAGCAAGATATTGTGTAAATATTACATATAAAAATATGAGCAATGTTTCCAAATATTTTTATGAGTTCACTCACAATACAATTATTTAATTTTAACGTAGTAGTTTCTAACTAGCACAATACACAAATATTGTGAACAGGACCGGCCCAATACTAGGCGTGGCCTGGTGCAAAAAGGCCATGCTGGGCCCACCGGGGTCATTTCTTTAACCAGTTAGTCGCAGGTGTTATTTTCTCAAAAAAATAGCCTCCATTCCTTTGCTTCTCTTTTGGACAAAGGATCATGGTAGAGAACTATGGTTTTATCCCATGTAACAATTGTCTTCAGCGCGTCCACAGGATTTTCTCCACAAAGCTCCAAAAAGGATCGAGCTGGCGCTGAAATGCTAAGAGATGTTTGGGGACCCACCTTGCACTAACTTTATTCATGCCTAAGCGATCGTAGAGGATTCGGCGAATGCTTGTATCAGAAAGCTTCGACATTTTTGATAGTTCTTTCACCTTCAAGAGTCGATCGCCCAATACGAGTTCCTCAACAAGGGCAATCTTGTCCGTCACCTTCCTGTCCTTGTATCAATTTCCAAGGATTCTTGCCGCATTCGAAACCGTTTTGACCAATCTTTTACAACAGAATAAGACGGGGAGTTGTCCCCGTGCACCCCATTCGGTCGAACTTTGATGCTTTGAGGAGAAAGACCTTCGCGAGTAAGAAATTTTATAACAGCTCGATACTCAATTTCCGTTACTTCTGACATCGTGATGAACGAATGACAGTTATAAGCAGGGATGGAAAACGTAACGTAACGATACCCGATAACGTTATAATAACGATTCAACTATAGTTTTTTATACAATAACGTAACGATATTTTTATAACGTTATATAACGTTATAATAACCGATAAAGTTTCATTAAAAGTTATTTTGTAGCGTTATTCTCTATAAATAAAATCTTTATATGGCGATCTTTTTATTTTCCGAAGATATAATATTTTGTCCGTATTTTAGAAATTAAAATGAAAATAAAATATCTCAACGTAATTTTGTACTATTTTTTAAATTTACATTTACAGATCCCAAAAATAATTTCAGAGTTACAAATAAAAATTATTTTTATACAGCATGTTTCTTAAATAATGCGAAAAAAATCGGGAGGTGATTCCTTATCGAAAATCAAGAGGGGTCTTTCATATACAGTTCTTTTCTTTAGGGCCTTCTTTCGGAGTTACACCCCCCTAAAGGGGAGCGGTAAAATTAGGTTTTTATTTTATTTCTCAAATTTGGATAATACGTATGTAGGAGAATTATATTAGGTAGATGTTTTATACTTATTAAAAGGTTTCCCACAGTAATATTTTTAATCATCTCCCACCTTCACAGGGGACTGAAAAGTGCGACCCCTGTTGGTTTTTTATCATAACTTTTTGGTGGGTTGAAATCTATCAATTAAATTATTTTTTTTGAAAACTTGATTTATTTAAAAGTTTTTTTAATTCTTTAACTTTTTCTCGTTAAACCTACAGTTTTTGAGTAAAAAATTATATGAATGAACATGAACCATCATATATTCCAATATAAAACGATTCATTTTGGTGGTACCATGGTTTGTTTATGTTCATATTGGGTAGAAGTGACGGGTGTAATTTATTTTGACGTTTCGCGGCGACAACGCTAAAACGCCCGTCAATTCTACCCAATATGAACATAAACATCATATTCACTCATTTAATTTTTTACTCAAAACTGTAGGATTTACGAGAAAAACTAAAGAATAAAAAGAGGTTCTAAATAAACAAACTTACAAAAAAAAAAGTTTTAATTGCAAAATTTCAACTCACCAAAAAGTTCTGATTGAAAAACCAACAGGGGTCGCACTTTTCAGCCCCCTGTGAAGGTGGAAGATGATTGAAAATATTACTATGGGTAACCTTTTAATAAGTATAAAACATTAAAACATCTAGCAAATATCATTCTCCTACATTTATCTAAATTTGAGAAACAAAATAAAAACCTATATTTACCGCTCTCCTTTAGGGGGGTGTAACTCCGAAAGGAGACGTCTAAAAAAAGACCTTACTTATTTTCGATAAGGAACTACCTCCTGAGTTTTTTATTTAAGCAACACCCTGTATATCATAATTTATGTAACGTTATATAACGTTATATAACATAACAATTCATTTTTTTAATGTTATTTATAACGTTATGTAACGAAAACACATAATAAATAACGTTATTCAATAACGTAACGATTTTAAACGTTATTCCATCCCTGGTTATAAGAAAACCAATTGACATAAAATCCATTTTTGTTTTTTCCCAGGCTAATATGACTTGAACCAACGTGTTAAAAAAATTTGACCCGCCTGCGATCTCAGCCGGAAAATTTTGGCGCTTTCCTCGTGAGACTGTTCTAAACTAATTGTAAGCTTAAAATATACCTTAGCACTATTTTACATGAAAAAAGCGAAAAACAAATGTATTTTTCTCTCTGATAATCGATTTAATGCTTAAATACTGAAATTTTAATGGCAAAATAATGTTTAGCAGAAAAATCGCTGTTCTTTTCCACTTCTCTGCACGCAGTAATTTTTTATTTAAACTTCGCTAAGCAATTAGAAAAATTGTACATAGCCATGAAAGAATTTAAAATACCTGACAAACTAATAAATATGACAAAGGCGACTCTCCAAAACACGGAAAATTTTATAAAAAACAGAAGCATGCAGTCAAAGGTGTTTAAAGTATCTAGAGGATTGAGACAAGGAGACCCGCTGTCGGCATTGTTATTTAATACTAGCGTAGTGACCCGGCTTCGCTCGGTGAATTTTTTTATCAATCACAGACTACTCGCGCTTCGCGCTCGCGCCCCGTGGACGTTTTTGACTTTTTGAGAATTTTGGATCTTTTGGGAATTTTTGTATCTATTGAGAATTTTTGTATCTATTGAGAATTTTGAAACTTTTGTGATATTTGGATCTTTTGGGAATTTTGGTTCTTTTGGGAATTTTTGAAACTTTTGGGAATTCTCATATAGCCTATGTTCTTTCCATGGTCCTATAGATTGTCTGTACCAAATTTGGTCAGGATCGGATGAGTGGTATAGGAATGCATAAAGGACAAACATACATACATACATTCATTTTTATATATATAGATAGCCTTAGAAAAGATAATTCGAGATAGTGGAATTAACAGAAATGGCAACATATACGCAGACAACCACCAATGCATTGCCTTCGCAGACGACCTTGCGATCATCTGCAAAACAAAAAAAGATATCCAAAACATTGTCAGGAAGTTAGAGGACAAAGCAAAAAATATGGGATTAAGCATCAACGAATCGAAAACCAAATCTATGATAATGGGACCTAAAAGGAAGGACATAGAAGGGGATGAATATCTATCGATCAAAATCGAACAAAACAAGGAGAGACGCTTTGAGAAAGTAAGAAATTTCATTTATCTGGGTGTACAAATTACTGATAACTGCGACAACGGAAAGGAAATAAGCGCGAGGCTTTCAAAAGGTAATAAATGCGCAGGATCTCTTGCTACAATTCTAAGATCCAACATTATCTCAAGAAAGGCCAAAGTAAGATTGTACAAAACAGTATTAAGACCCACTGTAACATACGCTTGTGAAACCTGGATAATCAACAAAAAAGAAAAAGAAGACCTTGAAAGGTGGGAAAGGAAATTATTGCGAAGGATCTACGGGGGAATGAAAACAAATACCGGAGAATGGAGAAGAAGGACAAACGAGGAAGTAATGAGATTGTACAAAGAACCGTCTATAACCGAAGTAGTAAGAGCCCAGAGAATAAGATGGCTTGGGCACGCACAACGCCTCTCCAACCAAAGAATCACGAAGATAATGATTAAAGCAAGTAGAATGGGTGTGAGAAAAAGAGGGAGACCTAAGAAAAGATGGTTGGAAGCGGTCGAGGATGATTTAAAAAAAACTAAAAGTGACGAACTGGACAGAGGCAGCGAAAAATAGAAAAAAGTGGAGGGAGACAGCAAACCAAGCCCTAGGCCTAAATGGCCTGTAGTGCTTATTTATATTAAGCAATTAGAACACGCATAAAACGCACCGCCACTATAATTAACTTCAGTTGCCTTATCACATTAGTATAACATAATTAAAACAAAGAAATGCAAAATGTGGAATTAAAGAATGTTTAACAATATTCGACAAAACAAATATTTACATTTCTACATATTCATATCAACTTATAAACATTCATAAATATATGCAAATATGTGTAAACATTTATTTAAACCTCTTTTAAATAACATTTTGTTGGCAAAAAAGTTCTACACGCGAATATTTTTACAAATTGCACTATTAATTTGCACAATTAAATTATTCTAAAAAACAAAAGTGACTTAACACTAAAGTTCAATATTGTAAATGGTTAATGTTAATAATTTAGATAATAAATGCGCAGGCCATAACGGCTTTTAGGGATACAAAATCTGCAACATATTTAAAATTTATGGATTAAATAAACATACCGATACAACGATAACAATTTCAACAATTTCATCCAACCGATTTCTAATTACAAAATAAAAAATGTTATATATGTTCTCAACCTAGTTGTAGCTAATATTTCACGATTTATTAATGAACTTATTAATTAACGAGTTCCAAGGTCTCTTTCCAGCAAACTTGGATTAGTATGCAAATAAATTTAGTGTTGCTTTCTAACAAGGCGCCAATTTTTTACCAGTACAGTATAGTATACAGATACACTAAGGAGTATTAGTTTAAACTATAAATAAGTCTACCGGCAAAAGATGAAACGACTACAGAGTCTGTATATACCTATATTTACGTATTATACCAGGTAACTCGTTCAATATTTAGGCAACAAAATATTCTATTACTTCTATTATTTTAAGCTGAAAGAAAAATTTTGCAAAAACCATTTACTTGCTATAAAAAGCACTTATTACTAAATAAAAAATAATAACCTAAAAGTTATTGTTGGGGTTAAAATGTTGATGTAAGGCGACACTTATTATATACAGGGTGTCCCCGCTATCACCGCGAATATTTTAAGTGGTGATAGAGGACCTTTTTCTAAGAAAAAATTTCAAGTAAAATTTTTTCCTAAAATCAAATGCCAAGCTGATATCAACACTTACTTGATTTTTTTACACTTCTGCATTTATAAGACTCTGTAGCCGAAAATATCCATTTTATCGTAAAATACCTTGCAGCTTTTTAATAGAACATGAAATTCTCTACAAAATTAGTTTTATTTATTTTTTGTCTACAGGCAATGGTTTGAGAGTTATAAAGCAGTTTGTACAAAAAAATTAAAAAAATTTACAAAATTTAATTGTTTCTTAGACTTTGCAACCGCTGTATCTTTAAAACGAAAGGTTGTACAAAAAAACCGACGGCCCATTCCGGATAGCAAATTTTATGGGCTACAACTTTGGTCAAGTGAAATTTTTTGAAAATCAAACCGATTTTCAGGAAAAGCTGAAAATAAGGAATAGAGTGCAAAAACAAAATTCCCTACAAATATTGTTTTGTATTTAAAAATGCTTTTAAAGAGAGTGCGATTACGTGATTGAAAATGATGGAGGTCATTTTGAACACTTATTGAAGTAATTTTGTGGTTACATGTTCATTTTATTGCGTCCAGATGGATTTGCACTGTTATGCATTTTATCGTTTTCGAAAAACAAAAACTCCTGGTAATTATGATATTTTTGTATTTAAAAATGCCATAGCATCGACAACATTCATAAAATTATGTATCTCATCAGTTTCAAAGCTTTTTATGAAGTTTGAAATTCTTCAGAAAACCACCCCTTATCATTTTTTTTAAGGAGCCAACGAAGAAATTTAAAAAAAAATTGTAAAATTGCATATAAATAAGTTATGTAAATTTTTAAAAACGCCGCATCTTTTTAACGAAACGTCGTAGAGCAAAACGGATGCCTATTGCTGATAAGGCATTTAACGGACTACAACTTCGGTAAATATGTTGTTCAATAAAACTAAATGTATCATAGAAATGTTTATAATAGTGAAAAAGGTGAAAAAAAGAACGATAAAATGCAAAACAATACAAATCCATCTGGACGCAATAAAATGAACATGTAACCACAAAATTACTTCAATAAGTGTTCAAAATGACCTCCATCATTTTCAATCACGTAATCGCACTCTCTTTAAAAGCATTTTTAAATACAAAACAATATTTGTAGAAAATTTTGTTTTTGCACTCTATTCCTTATTTTCAGCTTTTCCGGAAAATCGGTTTGATTTTCAAAAAATTTCACTTGACCAAAGTTGTAGCCCATAAAATTTCCTATCCGGTGGGCCGTCGGTTTTTTTGTACAACCTTTCGTTTTAAAGATACAGCGGTTGCAAAGTCTAAGAAACAATTAAATTTTGTAAGTTTTTTACATTTTTTTGTACAAACTGCTTTATAACTCTCAAACCATTGCCTGTAGACAAAAAATAAATAAAACTAATTTTGTAGAGAATCTCATGTTCTATTAAAAAGCTTCAAGGTATTTTACGATAAAATGGATATTTTCGGCTACAGAGTCTTATAAATGCAGAAGTGTAAAAAAATCAAGTAAGTGTTGATATCAGCTTGGCATTTGATTTTAGGAAAAAATTTTACTTGAAATTTTGTCTTAGAAAAAGGTCCTCTATCACCACTTAAAATATTCGCGGTGATAACGGGGACACCCTGTATGTCTGCGCAAACGAAATACTTTTTTTAAATTTTGAAAGGTGAGATCCAAGGCCATAATCTTGATAAATGTTTTAAAAAAATAATGGATATAGGTTTTCTAGTGAAATTTGTATTAGATTTTGTTTGGAAGAATTGTGAATGTTACCATTTACCATTTAAAGGAATAAAATACAAACAGCAGAAATGAGATTTTTAGGAAGAGTAAAGGGATGTACTATTAGATACCAGATAAGAAACGAAAATATTAGGAAAGAACTAGAAATTTACGAACTGGGGAAAAAAATACAAGAAAACAGGGAGCAATACAAAAAACACATTAACAGAATGGAAAATCAGAAATAATAAGAAATATAGACCAAGAGGAAGAAGAGAAATAGGAAGATCCATAAAAAGATGGGAACAGCTTAAATAACATATCGTAAACATACAATTTGCCTAAGCCATTGAGTGAAGAAGAACACCATTTACAATTATCATTTTATATGTTTAAGGAGACTATTTTAAAAGCACGTTTTATGCACTATTGCGGTTTTTTTTTAAGTGTTTGCAAGTTGATAAGGTAGGGGAGTAATAAAAATAAATTAACTTAAACAAATTCTTTTGTTTCTCCAGCCTCTAATAATAAGGACTGGTTAATATTCGCTAACAGATTATTTATAAATTAAAGAACTATTTACTTATTGGTTACCCAACAAGTCGTAAGTTCTATGCATTCGTATAATCCTGTCAATTACAATAATTTATGTACTGACGTTGTTAATAAAGTTTGATTAATTATTAAGAACGTGCTACACACAGCGGGGTTTTGTAATATTTTTTTCGTACATTTACTGTTTAATGTTTAAAATAATACGCAGCCGGTACATTTATCAGACACATTTATTTGTCTGTTAACTGCTAAGATGGAATTTTACAGAATGTGTAGTGTGTTCGTCGAAGTCGTGAGGAGTGAAAGCTGAGGGCTTAACAATATATGTTATTGTGCTGTAGGGTGTTCAAGAGGTCTGCGTTTTTTAGGCTATTCAAAGAATTTTGCAAATGAAAGAGCTTATGTAACGGTATAATCCTTTAATATTGACTTTGCTTAACGATGTTGTGTAATATGTTTATGTGTGGCTATTTCATATATTTCGAAGCGATTTTGTTGTTAATTGTACTTTAATATGTTTGGCATATTTTCATTTTCGGGTTTTCCTACCTAAGGTTGCAATTTGAAGGAAGTCTTTATACAATGACATAGAAAAAAAATATTAAAATTCACCTTTTTTCTATAAGTTACTTGTAAAACTGAAAATACATGGGTAAAGCTAAATTTATTGAGAATAAAAATCACGGTGATAGCATTTTAACCCCCCGTCGCGGGCATTACATTATCAAATTGGTACACAAGCGAATAATTGCAAACATCACTTGTTTACGAAATCATGGCAAACTTTGATGATCGAATTTTTATAAAATTGGCCATATCTCGGTTATTTTTTGCAACAAATATATAAAACTATATATTTTTGAAAAGCTAAAAAAATACTCTTTCACATAAAGTCATGGCCAACTAGGGTTTCCATTTAAAAAGATGTAAGTTTACTCCGTATCTCGAAAGTCAAGGTGTCTAAAAAAAATTACTTTTGTTTTTAAATTAAGCATAAAAATCTGTAGATATAAAAAAGCTAGGTATATAACATTTTGTTCTAATTTAATAAATAAAGAAGTTATTGCAAATTTTCAAAAATGATGAAATTTCATTTTTCGTCTGTAGTGCCAAAATGGAATCCGATAGAAAAAATCTGATTGCATAGGCGATGTTTTCTCAAAACAATTGCCCAAAAACCGAAATCACATTTTTGCTATCCATTGCGGTAACCGAGATACCCCGTAAAACATTCGAATTTGGTCCACCCTGTACAGTAAGTTTGTAAAAAGGTAAAAGACGCTTTAGGGCAGGTCATTCCGTTGTTTAATTTGGCTGCATTACGCCATATTTTTTGAGTATGATGAGCTTGTTGAAACAAATTACGCTATTAATGTTTGAAAAGGATCATTAAGCAACCTGTTGGGTTTGACCTCAATTAGAATAAACACTGTTACTGATTGCAAATTGCTCATTTTTCATAGTGCGCAGAAAATCAGACGTGCATTTAACAAAACAATGAGTTAAAACGAAATATTAATAGACTAGCATAATGGGTAATTAAAAGTTCCAGCACGAGACATCCTTGTGCTTTCAAAATATTTGCATTAATATGCACTTAATAGGGAGTCGATTTTACTTATATTTAATTATACCCCTTAGCAAAAATATCCATTAAGTATTTGTAAAGATTCGTTTATTTTTAGCTTTCAGCCTCGCCATTTAAAAGAGCAATTTTTCGTTGTGACATTAAAAAATGCATTTTTAAATACGGCTTTCTTGGGGCTATCTATCAACTCATCGAAATTTCCTCTTTTACGATACATGACCGATATTTATTGAAGCCGTTATTAAAATTATTGGCGTAGAACAGGTGTAGCTTTCATTTAACGTATTGCGCGACAATTACTTTGATCGTTACGCCAATAAATACGGGTTTTAAATTTTATTGTACGCATAAAAGAAATTTTGCACTGCGAATAAGAATAACTTAAAAGGTATTTAAAAATATGCCGGGTGTAAGATAAAAACTGGAACATAAGAGATCAGCATGTTAAATTTTTAACCATCAGTTTTCTCCCAGTTACATATTTCTCAATTAAATGTATGAATAAATGAAAATTGGAAAAGCAGCAGGTCATAATGGTATTTTACCTGAAATGCTTAAGTACATGAGAGTAGATGGAAAGAAAATGCTGCTAAGAATAGAAAATTAAGCATGGCAGAAAAACGATATTCGAAAGGACTGGGAGGTACCTGTTATATTGGTTTGGTGTAAATTGCTCGAATACAATTGCTCGAAGGTAAATTGCTCGAATACAATTGCTCGAAGGTAAATTGCTCGAATGACTATTGCTCGACAGACAAATTGCTCGAAAAAATGAAAAAATATTACATTTTTATAAATACAAAATAATTAAATGTACTAGAAAAGTTGTTTACATTTGTTTACACTTAGAAAAATGTATTTAAATTTATTTACAAATACATATACAATTATTCAATTTATTGTTGAGATAAACACTTTAAATATTTGAAAATATTATATAGGGGAAGTTGGGGTAAGATGACGAACGGGGTAAGATGACGAACGATTTTTACAGGCAATCCATCAAAAACTCAAATTCAAAATTTTCACTACCATCTGGAGGTTAGTAGACGAAGTTAATATTAGCTGATAAGATTTTAATATAGTTCAAATTTCTTCCGTTAAAAGCAATTGTTTGTCATCACATGTTCGATTACAATATTTATTGCCGGTGTTTAGTGTTTTTTTGGAAAACTCGGGTAAAAACAAATTGAATTTTGCTGTAGGTTGTACATTACCTGTGATAGTATTGGTATTCTGTTCAAATTTTATAAATCTTTTTGTAGTTTTTTATGTAAATTAGAAAAACATTTTTAATATGTAGTGGGGTAAGATGACAGGGGTAAGATAACGATTCGTCATTTTGCCCCAGCAACCAGTAAGCACTGTTTTTGGTAATAAAATTTTATTACATCCAGAACATCAATGCCAAGAACCTACAAAAAAAAAGACCAATCGTGGTCAGTGGTCTCAAGGCGCAATGATAGCTGCTATGCACGACATTGAAGAAGGAACTACATCCTGCAATGCAGCTGCTGCTGCTGAATGTTTCTGATCATATCAATGGTAACATTGGTGGAGATACTAATGGTAACATTGGTAGGGAGATTCCTGATGAAAACTCAGATGATTCAGACTTTTCTTCAGATGGCAATATTCCGTTGAAGCAAATGAAAAGCTATGCTTTGTTTACGCCTGTAAAAAATGATGGAGAACCTGAACCTTCTTCATCATCAAGGATTGTAAAGAACAAACTATTTACCTCTAAAGGAACAAGCCCTAGCTGCTCAAAGTCGAAATCTGACACCTCACTGTGGAAAATCAGACCCTTGCCAACTATTAATCGTCCTGTTCAAAATAATAAAAAAACTCTCAGCGAGCGTAATTACTGGCACTCCCATAAAAAATCAATTAGAAAAGAAAGACAGGTTAGCAAAACAGAAGGGAGGAAATGGGCTTAATGAAAAAACAACTGAATCTTTATCCTATTATTGTCTAATCTGCCACAAACCTTATACAGAACCACCAGCGACAGACTGGATTCAGTGTTGCAAATGTCGAGTGGTGCCATGAAGACTGCACCACTTATGATGGCCAAGGGCAATTTATTTGTGTTTTATGTATGTAGGCGCCATCTTACCCCATTATGTTCGTCATCTTACCCGCACTATGGGGTAAGATGACTAAAATGACATTTTTTGTTTATGTTTTTTTATTGTAATATTGGAAGCGCTGTTTAGTTTAAAATCATAGCGAATTCAAAGGTAATTCACCAATGTATGTATTCGTCATTTTTATTTAATTATATCATTTTTCTCTTGGCCAAAACTTAATTTTCTTGTTAATCTAGTCATCTTACCCCAACTTCCCCTACTACATAACTGTTCATTCTGACTATATTGTTGTTATCTTATGTTCAACTATTCATAATGCTTATCTCAACAACAAATAAGAAGCCTTCGTAACATGTAGCAAATTAATTTTAAAAGGTCTTACACTTGTTTTTTTTTGTTTTCACAGCCTATGTAAATTAAAAAAAAAAAAACGTTTGTAACTTGTGCATTATTAAAAATAACATCCCCTTATATATTTGAAATAAGAAAAACAGAAGTAAATGTTATGTACATATTATTGACAAATAAAATATTTTGTATTTATAAAAATGTAATAGTTTTACATTTTTTCGAGCAATTTGTCTTTCGAGCAATTTACCTTTCGAGCAATTTCCCATTCGAGCAATTGTATTTCGAGCAATTGTATTCGAGCAATTTACCTTCGAGCAATTGTATTCGAGCAATTTACCGCCACCCGTTATATTACCGACATAAAGATTGGTGATGGTAAAAAATGCGAAAACTATAGACTCTATAGTATAGATAGAGGCATATCTCTACTTAGTGTAGTAGAAAAGTTATGTGAAAGAATTTTGGAGGAGAGATTAAGGAACCATTTCGAAAGAAATTTGGAAGAGGTGCAATGTGGCTTTAGAAATTTATAACAACAGTGGGAGTAAGACAAGGAGGCACATTAAGTCCACTGCTCTTTATAATTCTTGTGGATAAAATAATTAAAAAATGTAAGCAAAACACAAAGAAAGCTTACTGGGGTTGGAATAAACTAAAACCAATATCCTTAACAGAATTAGCCTTTGCAGATGATGTGGTGCTTGCAACTCAATCCAGAAGTATGGGCAGATACATTAAGTAATATTAATATAACAAAGACAAAGGCTATAGTTATAGCGAAAAATCATGAACCAGTTACAATTATGCTAGACCAAAAAAAGATAGCGCAGGTAGCAATGTTTAAATAATTAGGAACAATAATTGCAGAGAATGTTAAACTGGACTATTAAATGAACGGTTTTTGGATAAAAAGTTGTTTATTTTTTTGTTGTTCCATATACATATCGGGAATTCATTTTTTCAATATTTTTTTGTCATATACATAAATTTACAGAACAAAGTTTAAAATATTTATTTCATTATATCTAATACATTTTCAATTAATAGCTGTTGACTGTTAAAATGCCTCCTATTTTAAAACCGACGCTTGTAAAAAATTATGATTAACCTTTAATTTGCAGGATAATAAAATCTTTGTTTATAACATTGAACCCATTAAATTCAATACATTTTTAATTGCTAGTGTTAATTCTCCGTGTTGGTAAAACAAATAGTTTCCAAATTTAAAATTTGTCTAAGAGAATTATGGTCTTTAATTAATTTCGATATATTTTGTGTAAAAGTATGAACATTATTAAGTAGCATACATTTTTAATTAGTACCTATTTGTTGTTTTGGTCGTTGAAATAATTTTTTTTCAAATCTTGCTTTAGCCAACCAATAAAATGTATACTCTACCATTATTTATCACCAAAAAACGCACATTTAAAATGTTATTTTTATGTATTTGTCTAGACAGCTCCTAAAAATTGTCCTTAATTAAAAATTAAATAAATCTGCCATAACATAATGGTTATACAAGGTCAAAAGCAAGATAAAAAAAAATCGAGAAATAACTCAAGCAAAATATGAGATCTGTCATTATCTATAAAAACAAACTACTTTTTAATGTCTTCCAATATATTCCAAATCGTTGCGTTAATAGTCGACGTTTTATAAATATTCACCTAAATTACTGTTCAAATGTGTTAGTTATCTCCGTTTTAATGCCTATAAATTGTTTTGATTTATTTTTAGTAAACCGTTTACTTTTTGTGAGTCAACAGGTTTCCTTGAAAGAAAAAACGTTTAATGTCTATTCAGGCGTAAACGCAGAGCAACTAACGACGCATAATCAAAAACTGTAATTAAACGGCTCATTAAATCGGTGATTAAAACACCGCGAACAACGGCTAATCATAAATACAAACTCTGAAACAGGCACGCAACACTTAAACATATTAAACTCTTTAAAAATTATAATACAAAATGCAAGCGCCAGGCTGCAACGTAGGTACCATGTTATTTAAACAATTAATTTACAAAAAATCACATCTATCACTTAGTGAATCATTCAAAATTTGCTTCACAAAGCCAATTCCGTTAACGCGATTTTAAAATAAATTGGCAATTATCAAAAAGTATTTTTTTAAGGAATGTTTCACCAATTAGCAAAAACGTATGTGGTCCGAATGTAACACACCAGAATGCATTAATGAAAATCTTAATTGAAGGTTTTCGTGCCCAAGTCAATAATAACTGTAATTCCGGAGCTCTTGAGGCTTCACTTTGGCAGACCTTGTACTCAAAATGTCTTAAAATTCCACGTTTGCTGGAAATTTAAATAATTTGTGGTTATTAAAAGGAAATAAGTCAAAAGTATTCACATGCGTCGATTACATTTTTTTTCAAATTGAAATTGCAAAATTCTGTTGATTTAACTTGGAGCAAAATGCGATGAAGATATAATCTTATGTTAAGCTGCAATGTTCGTTGCGTGTCTGTATGATGGCCACGATATTAGCAAGCGATTATATCAAATTATTCAGTTTTGTAACTCAATTATACAGGGTGTCACACAAAAAACGCCGCAAGCTATAACTCCGTTGTTTGTGATCCGATTTTTTACCCAATAGTAGTCCTTAGTTTGCTAACATATAAGTACACTAATTATTAACGTGCACACTACCGCACAGTCTCTGCTTTTTAACTTTTAATTAAACTAACTTAAACGGTTTAACCCTTTTAAGTCTTCTTACTAATCCTGTAGTGTCCAGGAGCGGGATCGCCTCAACATTTATATATTGATGGAGCCTTTCTTCGTGGCTCTTGGCAAACTTCTTAATGGTGTCGGTTACAGTGTCCATGTTGAGGTCCTGATGTATGTCACTATTTCTGCAGTACCAGGGTGCATCAGCGATGTTCCTTAGTGTTTTGTTCTGAAATCTCTGGAGGATCTGAACATTACTCTGTTTGGTGCATCACCATAGCTGTATTCCATATGTCCATACAGGCTTTAAAATTTGCTTTTTAGGCAAAAGTTTATTATGTAGGAATGTCTCCCGATTAGCCAGTATATTTTTTAAATATTTGATACCTATGTCTTCCCTTTTCTTCTTGACATGAGCCTTCCAGCGTAGCTTAGCGTCGAATGTAATACCTAAGATTTTGCTGTGTTGGAGTATGGAATTTGTTTATTATTTAAGTTGATTAGTACGTGTTCAATTCTCTTGTTGGTAAAATTGTCATGTACTGACTTAGTTTCATTTAATTTTATACGCCATGTTTTTGTCCAGTTGTTGATCTGATTGGCAGCTGCTTGTAATTTCTTGGATAATAAAATGAAAATATGTTTTGGAATGTTTTAAAATAATTTTCTGCAGTTAATAGATTATTACACATCTTACATTAACTCTACTAACGTTAATGGAGAGCAACATAACTCAAAAGATATTAAAAATTTGTACGGTATGCCAGTATCATGGGGCGATTGTATTAATGTCTAGGAACTGTGCAGCTAGTGAAAATATAAAACATCGTGTATTTACAATATTCCACGTGCACTTCACATTATGCAGCTCGTTGAGTGCCGATATTATGACATGCGTTTTCTACAACGAAGCACATAATTCAAGATATAACATAGGTAATAGATTTATAATAATCTTTGAGACAGCCGAGTCCTATCAGTGTTCCATCTTAACGTTTAACCGACTACATCATTATAACTACCGCGAGATGGTAATGAGCGCTGTCTTAGTTGCATTTAACTCGCTGTCCATTACAAATTTATTATATGTCACTCTGGTAGCCACGGCAATATATTTTTTTAATAATCGAGGTTATATTAATGTTATTTATATTTCCGCCAAAACCTATTTATTAGATGATACTGCTACTGTCAATTAGTTTAATTAATTCGAGTTTGCGGAATTTTAAACTACACTTGTTGTATAAAGAATATCAATCAGGAATGGATTTACCATGACGCTGAACAGGCTGAAGCCTAAGGCTCACACCCAAACAAAATATAATAAATATAAACAATATAAAATATTTTTCCGAAGTAAATGGCCAGTGGCACGTATAACTTTGGAAAACATTTAGTTTTGATGTTCTTGATGCAATAAACACAGCCTTAATCAAATTCTAGCGACAACGTATCGTTCCCTGGTCAGTTTAATAAATAAAGCAGACAAAAGCTTGAGAACAATGCACCGATTTAGTGGGATCATAACCAAATGATTTGGAAATAGATTTTGTGGATCAATTCTAAAAATTGATTTTTAAATAAAAATATTACTAATAATTTTTAAATAGACTTTCCATTCATGTTTAAAGAGTACTGAAGAAATATTGTTAAGGTTTGTTTAAAATCTAACAAAATTTAACAAAAGAATAATTACAATCATTTATGTTAACATCAACTGCAATGTTTAATCATATTAATGAAAAACTTTAACCGCAGATCGATGTTTTTATATTAAATAACGGTAAAGTTGACACATACGTTAAGTAAATCGTTTTGTGTACATATTTCACACGGTTTTGCAAAATTATATCATTTTACCGCGTTGAAAATGCAGATTTCACCTTGATATCTGCATCTAAGAATTTATGCCTTCAACCACTTAATATGGCTCGAAGCATAATTCACTTTAATTAAAGAGCGGCCAAACGATGATATCCTTGATATCCTTACAGAGCCTGTGAGATGAAAATCTATAATGCGTCGAATTGCACACTACACTACATGTGTGTACTGTCTATTTGACCAAAAATGGTTATTCAAACGATAATTTTCAGTTTTATACTTGCTCGAAAAGGGCACGCCTCTTCAGTTGCAATGCACATACGATTGTGTGGTTGGAAGTCGTTCAGTAGTGTTTCGCTAAATTAGCGAAAGTTGGCTTCCTGCATCCTTCAAATCGGCCATAAGTACACACTACAAAAAACAAATTCTTGGATTAGCTTAATTAAGGATATTAGTTTAGTTAATCCGCTAATTGCGAATTTCTTAGGGAGTGTTCCCTGCATAATTAATTCCGACATAAAACGCACTTTGCTTGGAGAAAGAAACGCTTCGTTTTAGAATTGAGACGATTTCTATTTTTTTTTAACTTATCATAAAAAACACAACATAATCTCCGTTACAGCACTTCATTCGAAGCGTTCTTTATCCCAAGATACAGGCTGATTTAAAGCCAAGTGCAATAATAATAGACTAGACAACAATTTTTCACTTATTTTTAATAAGGTGATTAATTTTTGGCAATCTTTACTAATTTTGGAGCGTCGATTTCAGATATGACTTCAAAAAAATCCTACCACGCAAAGTTATTTTGTTACAGTAACTTTTTTTTTCTATTGTTTCCATGTACAATATCTAATACTCGTCCAGAATTTCTACAAGATAGATAATTTTTAATTAAAATTATCCAAAGAGATCAATTAATTGCTCTTAATGACTCAAGCATTTTGAAATACAGTTACTATTTTTTTAACCTGCATAAACCGTGAATAACATACACAAATGAAACAGATGACATATCTCTGATCAATAATCTTACTGATCTACCATTTTTATAAGGAGATTTTTTATTAAAGGAACCAGTAATGTGTAATTAGTATTATTCATATTAATCAACCAATCACTCAAATAATTCAAGCATTTTGAATCACATTTGCTAATTATTTGTTTAACCTGGATAAGCCTATTAATTCCAAATCATACACAAATGAAACAGATGACATATTCGGATCAAATCATCTTTTTAATTGCCTATAATTGCTTTAAAAATAACTATTTATTGCTTAAAAATGGAATAATAATTTAAATTTATTTTCTTTGATCTTGTTCCAATTAAAAATGTACGAATAAATAATACCTACCACTTCATGTACATGTATTACTATTTGTATACAAAACACTCTTTACTTGTGAAATTATACAGCGCTGTATCGTGTTACGGCCAGGTATTTGTCGCCGTAAGATTTACAGGAAATGTAATAAGATTTAGAGTAAACTGTAAGCTACAGTGGCATACGGAATCGCAAATACGCTACAGCACTATTAACAACTACATCGTCACTGCGCTTATAATGCGTACAAAATAGACCCATAAGACGAAAATTTTATCCGAAAGGCCCAATAGCTCTGCTTGCACACGGGCCGGTCTCTTCTTGCTAATCCACTATCCTTGTATAATGCATAAACCTTTGTCACATACTATAATCGTGTATACCGGATGTAACTGAAATCAGGCTCGCCCTCTTTTTTTTTTAGTTTTGAATTTAGACAAATGAAATTTTAGACATGTAACATTTGCAAAAAACTGGATTATTTGAACATGGGTACACTTTTGTTTCACTTCCGGTTTCGCCGGAAATGACCATAACTTTGTTATTTTAAATGGAACACCCTGTATATTTTTACATTTTTGGAAAGAGGAAACGATTTTGGATCCAACTGTACCATTTTGGTTAATTTTTATAACCTCAAATAATTTTTTGACAAAAATTAAATTTTTTATTAAGTGTGCCGTGACCCGCGTAAATTAACGCATAAATTAAATTTTATTTTGCCAACAAGTGTCCGAAAAACGGTTTTGTAAAAAAAACTCAAAAAAAGCATTTGTTTTGTTGCCATTTGGCATAGTCAACTATGATTATTAGGATATCTTACCAAAATCTTACAATAATTTGAAATTTTTAATGCCTGCTCCTAATAAAAATACCAAGTTATTGGTATTGTTGAATTCGCCAGAAAATACTTTATTTAAATAACCGCATGCGCCACCATCGTTCTATTTAAAAAAATTGATTTTTTGTCAAAAAACCAATTTCGCAATCTTTAAGGTCTATTAAAGCAGCCCAAATGTCAATTAAAATTTACAAAACCCTTATGCGGGTCACGGCACACTTAATAAAAAATTTAATTTTTGTCAAAAAATTATTTGAGGTTATAAAAATTAACCAAAATGTTACAGTTGTATCCAAAATCGTTTGCTCTTTCCAAAAATGTAAAAATATACAGGGTGTTCCATTTAAAATAACAAAGTTATGGCCATTTCCGGCGAAACCGGAAGTGAAACAAAAGTGTACCTATGTTCAAATAATCCAGTTTTTTGCAAATGTTAAATGTCTAAAATATCATTAGTCTAAATTCAAAACTAAAGAAAAAAAGGGGGTGAGCCTGATTTCAGTTACACCCGGTATATGTGCGGAAGGCGGCTGTGTGTTTAGTTCTTAATTTGTATATGCAATTGATACTCTAAAATTGGCAGATTTAATGGCACTGTGACGCCAATAAAATGTTTTTTATTTATATAGGAGATATATATTTTACTGTTTCTATTTATAAAAAAATTATTTATTATATTAAAGTGTTGTGTTGCGAAAGGCCACTTATATAAAATGTGTCATTCGGATCCGTTGTTCCATTGTTGTAGGTGAATTACTATCGTCCACTAAACGAGTTGGTGTGATCGATTTAATGGATGTGTTTACAGTTAAAAAAGCGGGCTCGGAATTTACATAATTGGTCCTTATATAAGTCATCATAAATTGTGAATTAAGTGAGCCATGCACATTGGCTATCGGACAATTTCGTATTATTGGATAATTGCACGTCTTATTTTTAATAACTTCGCTGATAGCGCTTTTTACGTGCAGCCCATTAAATAATGATGCCATCGACATAAAAATTAAGTAAAATTCCGGATTCTCGAGAGGACAAGCTTTCAACAAATAATAACGATGACTAATGGAACTACAGTTTACGACATTTATAAATATATAAAGAGAGTGGGTGTAGGTATATTAGCTATAAATAATTTTCATATTAATAAATAACAAAACGGTACTCATTTGTTTTGGATGGTAGTGATGAATGTATTTGGAACTGCAGATATGAAATCGATATTAGATTTTTTAATAATTTGGCGTTTAGTTAAATATTTCAATGGTATAATTTATAGTAACAGCTTCTATTTTTTATTTTACATTTCAGAGCGATCTATGACATCATAATCAAGCTTTGTCTGATGACTAATGACATTCTATGTAAAAAAGTGCAAAGGCTATCTTTGCACCTTTTTCATCTTTATCATAATGTTATATTTCTTTTCTTTTTTCTTGTTTCTTCTATTCTGTTTTCTAAGCTGAACATCTTTTTTCTAAGCTTTCGTTTTTTTTTTTTTGTTGCAATATATTCTTCCCTAAATGCTTTTTGTTCTTTCCTTATCTTTTTAACTTCTTCCACCAATTGGTTAATTACTTTTACTAATTCCTCCATTTGTTTTTCTTTCGTTGAACCTTTGGTTTTTGCTTGATCTGGTGATCTGATTACTAGTCTGTACGTTCTGGATATTTCGCCTTCTTCTTTGTTTTTCTCTTACTTGTCTCTTTTCTTTTTATCACCACTACTGCCACTCGCTTTAAAAAAATTGTCCATGGATAATATTTATTTTAAACTCTTTAAAACCCAGTCGTTTTGAAAAAGACCACGATATAATGGTCGAAACGTCAACTTTCAGCTATAGACAACGCGGTTCCAAACCCTGGGAAGAAGATTGTATCATGTACAACGGCCGCAAAAGCCTTAAGAATAAAAAAACTCTCACGAAATTTGCAAAATATCTGCACTTTTTTACGGAAAATTTTTTTACCAATGCAAATGGCTTCTGTTTCTGTTTGTGTTCATGATTCACTTCCGTATATGAATGTTGAAGTTCGACCTTTTTTAACACTTTTAATTTTGTCCCTTCTGGGGTTTAAATGTTTTTTTAAAATTCTGTTTTCGAGCTGTTAAATATTCTTTAACTTTTCCTGTAGGAGAAGATGGTATATACTGGGACATGGTATATAGTGGGACAACAGAGATTTTGGCCATCTGTTACCCCGTACTTGAAGTTTGTTTACATCAAAATAGCGGTTAAGCAGTCCCATTATATCCTGTCTACAGTATGTGTCGTAAACAATGTCATAGTGACTTGCACATGTGTGGCATGTTTGGTAACTGCGCATGTTTTTTTTTGTGGTTATTCAGTTGATGTGCTAAAACTTTTTTATTTACTTAACAACAATTAGAAAATTTGGCGTAGGTGTACCTTACAGTATATTAAATGTATGTACAATGTTAAAACTTAAAATAATCATACAAGTTTTTCATTAAATCGTTGCTTTTAAAAATTGATCACATGGTGCATTGTGGGACAATGATGATAATCAGGTAAATTTTCTGAAAAAGACTTGAAAAAGAAAATATTCTGTGTAGGTTAAGCGCACCGACTACGTTTGGGGGCACTGAAAAAACAAAGAAACATTGTCAATTTTAGTTTGATTTTTCAAAGTACAATGTCTAAATGCTCATGAAAAGTGAAAGTTTTTAAAATAAAAAATTAAAATTAAGCTTTTTTTTAATTACTTATGCTTTATTTCATATATATTTTTGCTGTCCCACAATGTACCACGGGGTGGTTTATGTGGGGACAAGTGGTGTATAGTGGGACAGTCCCTCTATTTGTGTACCTTTATTTTTTTTAAATATTTTTTTGTATATGCAATGATAAACTAAAGCAATATGAATATCTCATATCAATTTGAGATATGCAAATTAAGCCGTTCAAAAGTTACGCAAAATTTAAAAAAAGTGTCCCAGTATATACCACCTTCCCCTACTTTAATTCATTTTTTTTTCCATTTTTTGTTCTCCTAGTGTGATGTTATGCAATTTGTCCTCACTTTTTGTTGATGAAAATAAATGTTGAATTAATTTCATATGTAATTACACCATGAACATATGTTAATTCGAAAGTGTGGAGTAGGCTTTATAGCTAAAAATTTTATTCCAGACTTACGCAATTTTTAATAAGCTACACAACTGCATACGTTTTATTTACCTTTTTCGTACTCCACTCACCTCTAATTACTATATTGCCGCCTTTAGCATTGCTTAACTTAACTTGAAAACCCTTATCTGCTGGAACGAAGTTACCAAATTAACTGATAACTCTTTCAAAATGTAATGTACTTGATGTAATAATTAACATTAAATGTATAAGGTATAAGGATTTGCAAACTGGTTTAAAAATTACTTAACTTAATTTTGAACCAAAACTGAGTAAGAAATGGTTTTTAACGTAATATCTGTGTTAAATAAATAATGTTAAGTATGAGCAATTTCTGGTTACAAGAGATCCTAGAGAATTGTAAATTTTATGGCTCCATTACATATGAAAAAGCGGAGAAAAAAATGTGGAAATAGATGACGAATATTTACACATTCCGACGAAAAGTTAATTGATTAAAAAAACAATTAAACACTATAAGATTTTTTGTAAAAAGATTTTGAACAAGCATTTGTTTCAAATACAATATATTACGTTTAGAAGCCTTGTTATTTGTTATTTAAATTAAAGTATTTACTTTACTGCATATAATTTTGAACTGAAGTATTTAACTGATTATAGGCAAATTCGAAATTGCTCACAATTTTTAAACTAATCCTTCCTGGGAACTTACAATAATGTTACAAGACTCTTGATATCCATCTGGCAATTTTGTTATCTGAATGACTTAAATCATCACACTCAAAGAACGGCCGAGTCTCACCGCACGATCGAATTAAAATTTTTGCAATAAATTATTATAAAATAATTGCATCTATAAACTAATAGCGAAATTTATGTGCTGTTAACGTTTCAAACAATAGAGAAACTGGAGCTGATGGTTGAGATGAGAGATCTTTATGGAATCGTGTCTCGGACTTATTTTGCAGTGTTACTTACACTTTGTAAAGGGATAGCGTGACTATAAACATCAAAATTATTTATAGATGATCGTAAATTAAACAAACGGTAAAGAAAGTTGTGGTCTTTAATTACTGTTGCTAAAATAAACGCTTGGTGCTAACAGAAAGTATTGCATTATGTAACTGAATATCATAACTACAATAAACGGCTCGTACCTAAAATTGTTTCCTTAATAAAAACTTCACTTTGGAAACGTTTAATACGTTAATCCTTGATCATCTATATTTAGTTACATTCAAGGCATAAGAAGTTTTTGCAGATACTTGGACAAAGTAAAGAGTAAACCCCATAAGTCCGTATTTATAATTATAAAGGTAGAGTAAAGTGCCCTAATATGGAACAGTTACCTATTATGGAATACATCATTTTTATGACAATGAATAAGCGAAATCTGTTGAAAAGTATATGTACCTATTTGTACATTGATCACATATTCCCAAATTAATGTAAAATAGTTAAAAAATATTCACTAGATTACATCACACAGATTCAAATATATTTTTGACGTGCTACTGAGTTTTTAGGCTAAATCTTTCAGTGCAAAATACTATATGCTAGGGTAAATGATAGGGGTGGCCGATATATCGATATATCGATAAATATCGATATGATTTTGATATCGATATATCGATATATCGATATATCGACATTTCGATAAACCGATATCCGACATTCCGATATATCGATATTTTGAGGGCGAGAAGCTTTTTTTTTTTTAGGTCACCAGTCTCTTTTTTCACTTTTTTACCGACTTTTTTAGCTTCGCGCCGCGAAATTTCGATATTCCGAAATATCGATATCGATATTCGATATCGAGATTTGGATATCGCCCACCCCTAGTAAATGATATAAAATATGTTATTGCATGTTTATTTAGCATGAGCCTTTTCATTTCAATTAAATAGACCAAAATTTTGATTGGGGCCATTTCATGTTTTACATATACCGATTTTTGAAATGTCACATTGATACCTAATATGGAATACATAGAGGTGCCTTATAATGAATATGATTATGGTCACTAAGTACAGGAATATGGGTTCAGTGTCAAAAGTGTCAGAAATGGGCAGACGAAAAATGTGCAAAATACCCAAAAAAAAAACAATTCTATTGTCTTACCTGTAAAAAAATAAATAAATTATCAACATTTAGTTCGAATGACACTTGAATTATAATTTAATTTACATAAATAACAGAGTTTTGGTTTCGTTTAAGTAATAATGCAAATCAGAAAGAAATAAAATATCAATCTATGAGCAGTTGTTTATTTTAATGTATATTTCCTATATAAATCTATATTCCATATTGAACCCCTAGTATTCCATATTAGGTTCTCCGGGAGCTTAATATGGAATAGTAGTAACATTTAAAAAAAATAGCTATACAGGGTGTGTAAAAATTGGCGAAAGCGCTACACATGGCGATGTTCTTCGTAAAATTCTAAGTCGAAAATCTTAATACGAAAATGTTGTACCATGCTTGCTGTGTCTGCAAGAGGTACTCAAAGTTTTGACATTTAGTCTAGGGCTGCCATAAATGTCGCTACCCCGACCGGGACATTTGGGCCGAAAGAGGGGGGGGGGGTCGGTAAACATTTATGAATTACGATACAGCGGCGCGTTTATGCATAGGCGCACTAGGCGCGCGCCTAGGGCCCCCAATTTTTGGGGGCCCCCAAATGGCCGAAATTTATAAAAATATATTATTTCTGTTTTTTGCATCTTTTAAACACGTGCATTTGTTTTGAAAGTGAATGTAAACTATGTATGTATAGAAGAAGAAACAATATCAATTGTGACGTAACTAGAGATCAACTGCTCCAGTTTTTGGCGCATGCTAAAGAGGAACGCCTTCAGTCACGTATAAAAATGTATGAGCATTTATTAATTGAACTGAAATCTACATTTCCGAATGTTGAAACTCTATTAAGGATTTATAAAACTATTTCAATAAGTAACGCATCTGGGGAACGCTCTTTTTCAGCAAATTTAGATATTCTGCATGTAGAATCAGCAAAAATGGAGAAGTGCGATTTTAATGATGTAGTACAGTGGTTTCCAACCTTTTTGTACCTCCGCCCCCCTTTTTCATAAAAAAAAATTTTGCGCCCTCTTCACTTTTCGTAACAATCTAATTTCATAAATATTGATTGGATATAATAATTGTTTAATGGGCTACAAAACAATATACCATATTCTGTGTAAATAAAGTTCTTTTTGTTTGTTTGAATTTAAAAATGATATTTTGGTAACAGCTGTGCGCCTTCCTTGCAACAGTCTCGCGCGCCCCTTGGGGGACGCGCCCCACAAGCTGGGAACCACTGATGTAGTAGATACATTCACTAAAATGAAAGTATGGAAAAAAATATTGTGAAATATTAAAAAATGTAATAATAAATAATTTGATGTATGTATAGTTTTTTATTGTTTGTACTTCATCAAAAAAAGTAAAAATTTTACGTAGGTATTTAGTTTTTATACAAAATTGAAATGTGATATTAGGGCCCCAAAACCACACTGCGCCTAGGGGCCCCAAGTAGTATAAACGCGCCCCTGTTACGATATAATTTGGTTTTGTGTCTTGTGCGAACAAATGTAAATAAAAATACAGTGGTGCCTCATACTTCGAATTTAATTATTTTCATAAGGCCGTTCAAGTTAAATGAAAACAGAAAAACGATATATAAAATAAAAATACTGTGTAATAAAACGAAAATTGCATTTCTTCATCTTGTTGAGCGTTACGTAAAAGGTGTGTTCTAGGGATTGTAATACCGGTAAAACGCAAAAAATGCTCTTCAAATTTTACCGGTAATTTGCCAGTTTTTTACCGGTAATTCCGATAATTTTACAATATCTTTCTAATCATGATAAAAATCTAAATCAAATAATCGAAAAAAAATTGACGTGTTTTCAAAGAGAAAAAAAAGGGGAAATCATACAAATGGCTTATGATTGTTTGATTGTTTACTCACTACTCGACCAACAAGTGTAGTAGAATCCGAAAAAGCTTTTTCCGCGGCTGGATTATTTTGTACAAAAATTAGGTTTTATATTTTATGTTCAGAATAGTTTTATTTTCATGCGTTTTTTGTAATGCTGGATTATATTTTTTGTAATATTTTTATTTTATATATTATATATTGTCATTTTATATTGTGTTATATTAATATTACATAAAAATATATTAGATACGTTAATGGCTGTTAACTAATATATTGTATGAAACTAATTGGGATAGTTTAGGCTTCAACTATCTCAATCAGTTTCATAATAAATAAATGTATATAAATATATTTATTTTTAATATGGTTTTCGGAGGTTATCCGGGTAATATTTAAATTGGCTCGACGTTTCGGCACGCTCTCACTATACGGGAGACGCGGATAAACTCCGAAAACTACATTAAAAATGTTAGTAACCGCAAAAAATCTAAAAAGAAACAGTATAATATACTACTTCTATATAAATATGTATAATAATATGATTTACCGGTAAATTACCGGTAAACCGGTTTTGATTGACTGTTTTACCGAATAACCGGTAATTCAAAAAGTCGGTAAATTTACAATCCCTAGTGTGTTCACAGCAAGAGACAACTTGAGCGCACAACAGATGGCGTTTACACAGTCACTTTAAATTTAAAAAAAAATATAGTCACTCGCAGTGTCTGCGTTGTTAGCGAGAAATGCAATGGGAGGGGGAAGTGCGGTACATTAGTCACGACAATACAGCGACTTTCTTTATAAGCTAGCCAGCTAGCGGCAGTGAGAACGAACTAGACATTATTTTAGTCGATTTGAGCGCTAACGGTTTTTCGCTTATTATTTTTAAAAATCGTCAACAAACCGGGACATTTGATTTGTTCACCGGGACAGCGGGACAAAATTACGCAAACCGGGACATGTCCCGGTGAACCGGGACGTATGGCAGCCCTAATTTAGTCCTTTAATAAGCGTTATTATTTAATACTTGCAAATGAAAAAGCTGCAACTTGGAATAAAAATAAATTTCGAATAGTATTTTTTCCTAGATATTGTGTTCTTCCTTTCAAAAATTGGTGTTGAAAATATGTAAATCACTGATTTGAATGAAAATAATAGATACTGCAACATTGTCATTAGCTGTCATCTCTGTTTTTCTCGTAATTATTTCTAGTTTGTGTTTTACGATACCCAAAAGTTTGCAGCTATGTTTACAAACTGAAGGCTTTCAGTTCTAACAAAAATTGTAAATACCTAAGTAAAAATTGCTGATAAAAAAATGTCCAAACGCAAATCAATGTATGCAATGTTGCCAATTTTCTTTTTCTTAAATTGGTTCCTGAGGCCATAGGAAGCATGGTACAATATTTTTGTATCAAGATTTTCGACTTGGAATTTTACGAAGAACATCGTCACGTGTAGCGCTTTCGCCAATTTATACACACCCTGTATAAGAAATATCTACAGTAATATCGTACCAGAATTCGAGTAATGTGTTGCTTATTCATTACAAATTCCTTAATTTTTTTTTTTGCAAAATTTTGTTGAATAAATGTGAATATTATTGCCGAATACAAAAAAGTATTCCATATTAGGGCACTTTACTCTATATAATACCTGTGTAGCAGAAAAATTGTTTCTCCACTCCTGCCTATCGTTAGCTAATTGTGGCACATCACTTCAGCTGACTCCTTTTCTTCTAGTCTATGCCTCATTTCTTTTTTCCATTTTATTCCTGGTCTTCTTCTATTTCTATTTCCCTCCATCTTCATTTTCCATCCTATTTTCGCGTATCTACTTGCTGGCATGCGTAGTAGATGTCCAAGCCATCTCAATTGATTCGTCTCCATCTTTTTCCAAATACATAACCTTTAACGTTCAAACAAATAGTTGAAGTTTCAAGCGTTGTTTGCACAAGTAAGGTTGTTGTCTTTGATCAGTTTTTTTTTTTAACAAAAGCATCGCCTTATTGGACTACGTAATAAAACTTTTTTTAAATTTTACCAAACTTTCTTACAATTAGAAATTGTCCATGGTGAGACCATATTTTAAATCTTGTGATCAGATAAGCTAATTTGTATCGTTTTGGCCCATCTACGTTAAAAATAGTTTCATAACTATAATTAGCTGTCCTATTAAGACAATGCAGTGGAAAAGGCGTTACAAATTCGTGATCTTAGGGTTGACCGGTAGATCAGGAAGCTTTGGATCACGACCTTAATAACGTGGTGTGAGAACAAACGCGTTTTGGGTTTACGAGTTGAGAAATTCGTAAAGACCAAAAAATTCGCTTTGATAGCTGTTATTGAAAGACTTTTAAAATAAAAGGAAGGAAAGTTGCATAAGACAAAGATATGCAAATTACAAAAGATTGACTGACTGATGTGAGCATAATTCACTTTTCAACACAAACTGAAACTTATTTCTTAATGGCAGTTGAACACTAGTGATGACTTGCAAATTGATAATTACAACTTTTTGTAGAAAATTTGGGCAATTTTATGAAAAATAACTCACTGACAAAATATCGTGGTTTCATCCTTGAAGGAAAATATATTTAGTTTTAATTACAATCTTTAAATTATCGAGGGCACTATTAAAAGGCAATTTTAAATATTTGCAAATTGTTTTCTTGCTAATTATAAAAGAATAAATATAGTCTTGTAAACGGTTTTAGAATTACCTTGTCATAAAATATTGACACGACCTTTCAGTAATCGTATACATATAATTGAAACGTACTATTATTTTCGACAAGTTGTTTCCATCAGGAAATAACCGATACTGATAGTATAGTATTTTATCTTGACATATCTATGCATAATATAAACAAGTTGATTATCGTCTAATTGGGCAATACGGCGTTTGCACGATATTTAAAATTACTTACCGTTCTGGGTAAAAAAGTCTATTAAAATGCTCTAAAACCAGTTTACATTCGACGTAATTTAAAAAATGAAAACGGTAGCTAAGTTAATTGGGGGGGAAAAGAATACTCCATTTTTATCGATATCCGGAATCACCAAAATACCATCAAAATACTACATTTAACACATTAAGAAATACCAGGCTTTTACATAAATTATTGTAAAATGTAAATGCCTTGTGTTTTACGAAATGGTAATGATCATGACGAAATTGCAAGTAAAGTATTTAAAGTTAAAGATAAATATACCATACATTTTTGTAATCGTAAATAGCTTTAACTCGTTTTTCGCAAAAAGTGACTTATGTGTAGCATAAACGATGTCATAAAAATAAAGCAAATAAAATTAGTTTGTACAGAGTCCATAAAGATATGGACGAATGCATATCCTTAAAAAAAAACTGAAAAATTTCAATTTCAAGTTATAGCTATGAATTTTTATCCTTATCAAAAACTTGAAACGTTTCCAAAAAAATAAAATGTATGCAATAAGTTATTTCAATCGGTTTTGAATAATTTTTGGGAAACAAATGTATCAATAAATTGATCTACAAAGTAGATAGTTTAACTTTGGCATAACTTTTTCGTTTAGCCACTGCCCATGATGAGTTTTGAAATTAAGACACGAACAAATATTTATGTCTTAAGTTGTTATCGTGGCAACTTAAAATTTTCCATTTGCACATTAGTGTTAGATGATTTAACAATATTATGAGTAAGCAGGTGTGCAGAAAGTTAAATAATGTTATTAAAATATCCATTAACCTCTTGAACCAGTTTTCTAAAGAATCTCAAAGTATTGTGAAGTCATAATTGCTTTATTGTTGTTTCTATAGCTACAAAGCTACACAGTTATGTTATAGTCCGTCTCTTTTTTTTTACAATATTTATTTAAGGTTCGCAGGTTATAGTAAAGTTAATGATACACGTAAATTGTATGAGTGTTATTTCAATATGGGCATACATGTTGATTAAACTGACAATAACGCCTATAATTATAATAATGCAATAATTATAGTTAATATAATACTCTCAATTCTAAGTAATTATGAAAGGAGAAAATCTGGAGAAACAAGATTATAAGATTTGATAATTATTCTTAGAAATGTAAGATTGAAATTTCCTGTTCCTAATTTCTGCTAATGTATCAGTGATTTGTCTCTTCTCAAAAATCAATCAATACAATTTTCTATCATAATTTTACACATCATCTTGTCCGAGTTAATTTTACAATGCCTGCGATTAATCTCACATTTGTTTTCAGAAATCTGGTATGGAAATATTCCCTTCAAATTTTTTAAATTATTAGCTTGTAGCTTAAGAAATTTTTTTGTTCGCACTTATTTTGCAATAATAGTAATTACATTAAATAAATCAAATCCCACACAGTTGTATTGGTTTGCACCAGTAAATTTTTTTTTGTGTGGAGCTTTCTGTCATTTGATACTTTAACAATTTCTTGATGCTAATAAAATTTGGTATTTAGATAAGTCCAACAATGTTTGAGATCATTTATTAGTAGGGCCCGTCGCCTTGTGGTAAATCCCCTAATTTATTTTTATTCTGCTTACTTGAAATACATGTTTATGTAGCGGTGCAAAATCTTTATATAACACCACACGTTAATCCTTTAAATTATGGCCATTATGTTCAGAAAAGAAGTTTGTAATCCGTAGGTAAATAGGCAAACTGCTTCCATGACTCGCGTCGCTTGTCACATAAAGCTAATGAGCATTGCTGAACAAGATATAACTTGCACAATTTTATGATTAAAAAGTAAAAGCAAAATGCAATTAAACCGGATCTGTGCAAACTGCCCCTTTGATTAGATATTAAAAAAACAAAGTTAATTATTCAAAATTTCTCTGGACCCACAACAAAGTGCAAAGACTATAGTCCTTGCACTTTCTAAATTTTGCTTTGTTGAGTTAATTGTTGAAGTTTCTTACAAAAAAAATATTGAATCGTATCCTAAATTATTGTTTAGTTGTAGATAAGCATTATAAACAAATCCTGAAAATTTCAAGTCAATATCTTAAGCGGTTGAAAAATTATTCAGGAATATGAGTCTCGAAAGCAGTTTAACAGTAAGGAAATTTTGCTTTGTTAAGTTAATTGTTAAAGTTTCTTACAAACAAAATATTGGATCGTATCCTAAATCATGTTTTCGTTAAAGATAAGCATTGTTAAGATATCCTGAAAATTTCAAGTCAATATCTTGAGCGGTTGAAAAATTATTTGGGAATATGTGTCTCGGCAGGTGGTTAATAGTAAGAAAATTTTGCTTTGTTGAGTTAATTGTTGAAGTTTTTTTACAAACAAAATATTGGATCGTATCCTAAATCATATTTTCGTTGTAGATAAGCATTATAAACATATCCCAAAAATTTCAAGTGAATATCTTAAGCGGTTGAAAAATTATTCCAGAATATGTGTCTCGACAAGAGGTTAATAGTAAGGAAATTTTGCTTTAAGTTAATTTTTTAACTTTCTTACAAACAAAATATTGGATCGAATGCTAAATCATGTTTTCATTGTAGATAACCATTATAAACATCTCCTGAAAATTTCAAGTAAATATCTTAAGCGGTTGAAAAATTATTTGGGAATATGTGTCTCGGCAGGTGGTTAATAGTAACGAAATTTTGCTTTGTTGAGTTAATTGTTGAAGTTTTTCTACAAACAAAATATTGGATCGTATCCTAAATCATGTTTTCGTTAAAGATAAGCATTATAAACATATCCTAAGAATTTCAAGTCAATATCTTAAGCGGTTGAAAAATTATTCGGGAATAGGTGTCTCGAAAGGAGGTCAACAGTAGGGAAATGTTGCTTTGTTGGGTTAATTCTTAAACTTTCTTAAAAACAAAATATTGGATCGTATCCTAAATTATTTTTTCGTTGTAGATAAGCATTATAAACATATCCTGAAAATTTCAAGTCAATATCTTAAGTGGTTGAAAAACTATTCAGGAATATGTGTCTCGAAAGGACCTTAATAGTAAGAAAATTTTGCTTTGTTGTCAATTGTTGAAATTTCTTACAAACAAAATATTGGATCGTATCCTAAATTATTTTTTCGTTGTAGATAAGCATTATAAACATATCCTGAAAATTTCAAGTCAATATCTTAAGCAGTTGAAAAACTATTCAGGAATATGTGTCTCGACAGGAGGTTAACAGCAAGGAAATTTTGCTTTGTTGAGTTAATTGTTTAACTTTCTTACAAACTAAATGTTGGATCGTATCCTAAATTATTTTTTCGTTGTAGATCAGCATTGTAAACATCTCCTGAAAATTTCAAGTCAATATCTTAAGCGGTTGAAAAATTATTTAAGAATATGTGTCTAGACAGGAGGTTAACAGTAAGGAAATTTTGCTTTGTTGAGTCAATTGTTGAAATTTCTTACAAACAAAATATTGGATCGTTTCCTAAATCATGTTTTCGTTGTAGATAAGCATTGTAAATAAATCCTGAAAATTTCAATACAATATCTTAAGCGGTTAATAAATTATTCAGGAATATGTGTCTCGAAAGGAGGTTAACAATAAGGAAATTTTGCTTTGTTGAGTTAATTGTTAAAGTTTCTTACAAACAAAATATTGGATCGTATCCTAAATTATTTTTTCGTTGTGGATAAGCATTGTAAACATCTCCTGAAAATTTCAAGTCAATATCTCAAGCGGTTGAACAATTATTCAGGAATATGTGTCTCGAAAGGAGGTCAATAGTAAAGAAATGTTGCTTTGTTGAGTTAATTGTTGAAGTTTCTTACAAACGAAGTATTGGATCGTATCCTAAATTATTTTTTAGTTGTAGATAAGCATTATAAACATATCCAGAAAATTTCAAGTCAATGTCTTAAGCGGTTGAAAAATTATTTAGGAATATGTGTGCCAATTGGCGCTAATTAGGCGCTAATTAATGCGATTTAAAAAAATTGTATTTTTGAAACAGTTGCGGCCACCTTCACGCACCTTGAATTTTGTACTTTTAAAAACTAAGGAATAATTCATCTGATTGAAACAAACCTGTATCTATTATAATAAGCGAGATCCCCATGCTGAAAATGTAATCTGGGACACCCAGTATTAAACATTAAACAAAAATATTAATAACCGGGATTTACCTTGTAAAAGAAACAAAGCAGATACAATTTTCTTATTTAAAACGGATAAAAAGTCAAAATCTTCGAAAAACTTTGCGTGTTTTTATTAACTAACAAAACACACCAATAAAAGTCACATTATGTTTTAATGTAATTCTGTGACAATTTGTCACTGACTAAAAAACAGTTAATTCCTGCCTTTTTTTATCTACAAAAGTGCAACTGCTCTTAATGAGCTGAAAATGATTTAGTGTATTCGATCCAGTTGATTTATTAAACGTTTTAATCTGCACAAGATCTCAAATTAATTTATTTACACATTCGCTACCGGTGTTAATTCGTTTATTTCATTTTCATTTCTTGCAGTTACGTCCACTCCAGAGTTACAAAACGAAAGGCGACGTAATGTTTAAATTTAAATATAACTTCGCGGAGGCATTAAACGAAATTCAATGTTGCATTCTTATTAGCGTTGTTTATGAACGCAATAAAACGCACGTACCCAATTCAATAATACAAATCCATATTTTACAAAGATAACAACAGCACTTACTTATTTTAATGAGTTTTGTTAGCATTGCGCGAATACCTTGAATAATATTTGATTATGCCTTTCATACTCTGGGATTTATCTGAGGTTGCTTGCTTAACGTTGTAATTGTATACTTGGTGGAAAGATTAATTTAAATTGGACGTCAGACAACCAACTCCGTATAACGTATGCTTCCGATTTTTGTTGCCGTAATAAAGATTAATCTAATAAATTTTTACTACGTGTAGTCTTTGGACATGATTATAATTGCTATGAAATTTATTAAGGAAATTGTTTGTTAGTAATAGTTATTTAATGATGATGCTAGATCATGTGCAAATAATACTTAATTTTGCATTCAGTGAATATTATTTACTGCACATAAGCAAGCCGCTTCGCATAATTTTCTTCCCCAGTAATAAAGAAATCTGCGTGTTGCTGTAGCATCCTGAAGCATTAATATTTGTTAGCAGTAAAAATCGCGTCAGAAATATACAGGATGATTGGAGCATCCCTATTATAATATATCTTTAAGGTTTTAACACACTAAATCTGTTGGCAAGTTTTCTTTAGTAGAAAATAACTACAACTACTGAGAAAAAAAATATTTAATGACCGTTAATTCATTCATACGGATTTGTTTGTTTAACAATTTAAAAAAATGGAAAAGACGCAGTGCTAGAGGTTAATTAAATAGCTTAAAAGCATAATAAAACAAGGCAATAAAACTTTTATGTAACTATAAACATAGAACTCCCACAATTTTGCTATTCTCATTGAGTCAAGTTCAACTCTCAACTAAAGTATAAAATATTGGCTAAATAAAATAACGCATAAAATAGTTCTACTATCTGATTGAAATTCAGATTCTCAAGCGATATAAGCAGAATTTTGCATAAAACTATGCCATAAATAAAATAAAACAAGTAATAAAAGCCTGCAATTGTCCATTCATAAATAAGCGACAGTAAAAAAAATTACATGAAATAAATTTTAGATGTTTATTGTTATTTTTATTTATTATAGGTGTTGGAAGCACCGCCATTTTTATAAATTACAATACCTTGTTCTGTGGTTTTTATTTTATTTTATCATGCTCACTTTAGATGCAGTACTAAAAATATGCTAAATGAAAACAAAATCTCACACCATTTTTTTAATGTTTCATCAAAGCAAAAGAACAGAAACTGCATGTTTTAGTTTGATCTTACCCATTTATATCCAAAGGGTATTTATTTCAGCCTACTGGAACAAGCTGAGCCTGCAAACTAATTTCTGTTTTTGTTTTTATAAAGTCAGATATAAACTTTTAATGACATAAATGGCTCATTTTGCTAGCAGTGTAAAAATTGTGAGCTATCTAATCCAGTGAATTTTGTATTGGATAATTTATTATTTTTTGTCAGGAGTCCTTATACTGTTAGGTGCAGGACTATTGCGTTGTGTTGTCCTGACTTTCTTTCATGTTTATCTGTCTTGTGCTAGCTTTTTTGTCTTTCCATTTGATGTTTCTATCCGTTGCTGCTTTTTTAACTTTGTCGTGCCAGGTTTTCAAATCTGACTACAGCAATTATTTTATCCACTATATGCCAACAAACTAGAATTTATGTATGTCTTAATTTGAAACTATCTGTATTTTTCTTCACTTTTTTTGTCTCAATTGTGGAGGGGTCTTTAACGATCCTTTGGCGAATCAGTGAAGTTCGGGTTTATGGTGAATTAGCTAATGTTGAACATGTCAACAAACTTTTTATTGCACTTTTACTTTCTAAAAAAGGGTAGTTCTCTCCTCTGAACGTTTTTCTTCCCTTAATAGACAACAGCGTTGCCGAATTACTAGTAAGAATTACTATTATTTATTCTGCATCAAAAATGAAACGAAAGGTGTCGGTCACACCAATAAAAGTAATCTATCTCGAAATGAGAAAAAAATTGTACCGAGTTTTTCGGTAAAAAGGCCCGCGGGCCTGTATTTGGTTTTTGCATGTTGCCTACCTACCCTCACGGTTGTAAGGCATTTAATAGTTTATCTTATCTATTTAAAAATGACTTCTAGAGTATTAAATATACACATATACAGGGTGTCCCCATTATACACGGCAAAAAAGTAGGTGCATATTCCTGAGTGAAAATGATGACCATTTGTCAAATATTTTGTTATCCGAAAATGCTTCCTTTCAAAGTTAGAAACCTCCAAAGTTGCAAAAAAAAAAATTCAAAAAATCTAATACGTCCTAGCCGTTTAAGCTAGAGCTATCAAACTTGGCCGAAATGTTTGAGTGTTTCCCATTGACTTTGTGGGATAATTAGAAAGAAAACACGTAATTGGAAGTATGATTTATAGTCAGGTCATCCGCTTACCATCTTCAGAATTTTTTTCTCTGGAATAAAATTGAAAATGTCATTCGTCCATAAGAAAGTACGACTTAAGAGAAAAAAAATCGTCCCTCTTTGTTTTTTGCTGTAAACGTAGCCGTTTTCGAGAAAATTAGCGCTAAAGATGCATCGACAAACTCTGTTTATACACCTCAAATATTTTTTTAACTTAAACTTAGTTGGCTAATGTCATGCTTGACTTAAGGCTTGTTCATAATAAACTAAGTGAATGTCGGCTAATTCGTTTAGAGTGTTTAGAGTATACAAGTTTGTGTATGACATTTTTAAAAAAAGGTTAGGTTGTGAACAAGCCTTAAGTCAAGCATGACATTAGCCAACTAAGTTTAGTTAAAAAAAATATTTGAGGTGTATAAACAGAGTTTGTCGATGCATCTTTAGCGCTAATTTTCTCGAAAATGGCTACGTTTACAGCAAAAAACAAAGAGGGACGAATTTTTTCCTCTTAAGTCGTACTTTCTTATGGACGAATGACATTTTCAATTTTATTCTAGAGAAAAAAATTCTGAAGATGGTAAGCGGATGACCTGACTATAAATCATACTTCCAATTACGTGTTTTCTTTCTAATTATCCCACAAAGTCAATGGGAAACACCTTAACATTTCGGCCAAGTTTGATAGCTCTAGCTTAAACGGCTAGGACGTAATCGATTTTTTGAATTTTTTTTTCTTGCAACTTTGGAGGTCTCTAACTTTGAAAGGAAGCATTTTCGGATAACAAAATATTTGACAAATGGTCATCATTTTCACTCAGGAATATGCACCTACTTTTTTGCCGTGTATAATGGGGACACCCTGTATAATAATAATTACAATCGCGAATGTAATTCGTTGCTAAATATTTATGCTAATTTTGTATAGCGTAGCAAATACAACTCAATCTTACACTCTACATATATGGTGGTAATAAAGTTCTGATCATCTAAATTTTTGTAGGTTTCGCTTGTGTACATGTTGTATAAACAATTGAATGAACCACACGAAACATAAGTCAATTGTAGACATTATCGCTCCATCTCTGTGGATGCCGCAATTGCAATGGCTTGTGAGGCATTGATAAGCATCTACACATTTAGTTATGTCCATCACACAAGTCTAAGATAAATTAAGAATTGGATTTAATAAATTAACTATACCGTAGCCACAGAGCTTAATTTCCGTATTTGTAAATGCAGTGATAGTTTCCTAGTTGTTCCATATAGGCAATTACATAATTTAAAACGAGAGCAAATGGAATAAAATCAGTGTAATTCTTAAGTTGATGTACCTGTTGAAATGAACTGTAGTTTTTAACTATAATTTTGATAATTTACTGGAAGCGATGAAACATTCTTCAGTGTTCTAGTGCCCTTAAGATTGATCTAGTGACTTGGTCTAAAGTAGACTTAAGTTTAGTTGACATGGGTCGTGAAACACGATCGCGGTTTACTCTTTCATTAGTTTTGCACGATGAATTCCCACTTTAAACGTATTCAATGGTGTGAAAGGGATTACACGAATTTTTGGTTCATATTAAAATAAAGACTTGTTCGTTCAAAGCGAAGATATCTCATGATACGTTGTGATCGTCTTGGTTGGACCCTCGAATGTTCAAGTTTGTTTCCAACAAGCCCGCTGACTATGCGAGGGGCTGTCAGGAGTGTGCGCAGTATCACTATCGTGTTCCATCACAGTTTCTGATAATTCACCGGACGGTTTAGTCAGTTGTTCCATCAACTCTCAAAACGATACATGGACGGGTTTGCGGACGATCAGAACAGTCAATGAACGAAGGGACGAACTGTTGCCGGGATTTGTACACGCATGCGCTGTTCATAACTAACGTGAGCTCTGGTAGCTATGCGTCGCCCTCCCAACCCCATTTAGTGCTAGATTCTTAAGGTGTTTACTTGCGATGTGCCCATTTCTATGAACCCAGTAGACACAAATGTCATCTACAGTTAGGGTTGCCAACCAGATACTTTTGTACCTGAAACAAAATTGGAGCTCCTATTCTCAAAAATTAGAGCAAAAAAAAACGAAACCACCCCTTTCAGCTTTTCACCTGAGGCACATTTTATTATCAAACAATATGAATCCCTGAAACATATATTTATTTCATGCATAGGTATGTATGTTATATTTGTACATAATATACCTATAATATGTAACTATGTACAGGGTGGTCCTAATTTGATGGGATTATATGGGTATCTCGCTTAATATTCAAGATAGAGAAACGGTTAAATTACCAAAAATGTGCACATTTTTGAGACAAACTCAGAAAAATTTTCTATCACTTCCGGTTTTTGAGTTATTAGTGGAAAACTGTTATTTTGTAATATTTATAATGTGATATATCTCCGTTATTGTTGTAAATATCGAAAAAAATTAGGAAGATTTTTTGTAGATATTTGTATGTAGTATTTGATAGTACTAAAATAAATTTTTGTACGCTCTCCGTTAAAAAGTTATGACACAAACTTACCTTCTTTTAAAGGGAAACTATATTTGGCTATGACTTGTTTAATTTCTTATTTTTTTCTCATTCCAAATATATAAGGGTTGGTGTATTTATTTTCAATAATACGCAAAATACAAAGGTTTGTTAATTTATTTTAACGATAAACTTTATAAAACCAAATAGTAGGCTGAAAAAAAACAAGATTTAAACAGAAGATAAACAAAAATATAGTCAGAATCAGCAGTTATGTAAAAAACATGAATACGATTTAATTGTTACGATTGACTCGGAAGCTAGAATGTATTGAAAACTAACTAACCATAAACGACAAAACTCAATCCCGTTTAAATAATTGTTGGGCTTTTGTACCACATGGGTTTCATAAGGTTTTATACTTTGTTTATTTTTATGTTTTCACAGCCTATTTTTGTTTTTGTAATGTTTATCTATAAACTATATATAAAAAACCTTTGTAACTTGCGTATTATTAAAAATAAATACATCAACCCCTATATATTTGGAATGAGAAAAAATAGGGAATTTAAATAAGTCACAGCCATTTATAGTTTCCATTTAAAAATATTGTTAAACATTTTACTGAAAAAGGGACAAAAGGCATCCTTTTCATATTTAAAAAAAGACAAGGACAAAAGGTGCATAAAAAAGGACAGTTGACAACCCATCTACAGTCTACAATTAGGCCAGTCGTAAAAGCGTCCCAACACTGTCAATATTTATTGTCAATGTTAAAAATATTTTGCTTTTCATCAAACCACCCCATCAATATTTGAAATATTGACAACGTCACACGTTCAATAATATTGACAGTACTGAACTATTGACAATATTTATTGATCGTCTGAAGGTCGTTTTAGATATAGAAAAATATGCAGAAATCTATAGTTTGTGCTACTTATAAATTATTTAACAATAGATACTAAAATTATAAAAACATAAAAGGATTTAAAAAATGAAAAGGTAAATAACAACTAATTGGGCAACGACAAAAGCAAAAAATTAAAATTTCACATTGTAGAAACTATTAACTTTTTAGATTTTTAAGTTTATATGCACGTAAAATAATGTTTTGTAAGGCTATAAACATAATTTATGTCGTGATGTTCACATTTACCAATTAATATCGCTGTACAGCATTAACAACACTACAAATTTAATTAACAATTGAAAATTGTGTAGTGGAAACATAAGCTTCAATTTAATTGCTTAATTAAATTGTGAGTCTTTGCAAACGTTTTGCAATTTCTGTGTTTTTTTGCAAATTTTTGGTATCGGCAGTAGCGAAGAATGTTAATTGTTGTAAGGATTCGATTATCCATATCCTGCCTTGATCGAGAACGCGCGCAGTGTTGCTCATTAGCAATAAACGTTTTATGTAAGGCAATAACTATAACGCATAACATTTTATTGGGGTAGTATTATACATTTCTCTCATTGTAGAATTTTATTATTATATTCATAAACCATTAAATAGTATTAATCGCCTCGCTCATGGTGGTCTATAGCTTGTGGTACCTTCGCGTAATGAGTAGTAGTTTACCTTCTCTATAATCAGTAGTCACTTATTAGTAGGGGGTCTGTAGATATCCGGCAGTAGGTACATGTGTACATTGTTTATGTGGGATTAATCAATCACGTTATCTTTGGGTAAAACAAAAAAGTCACAAACTTAGGCCACCTTCATCTATCATGTATTTGTTTATTCTTCGACCTTGCTTGGCTGTATCAAAACTCGATACCACTGGAAGTGAAAATGTCAGTGTTATAGAACGACGCTGTGTTTAATATAAGATACAAAACACTTATTTTAATGTTGGTCGCAGACAAAACGATAAGATTTAACGGTTGATAAGCCTGGCATACGCTTATGCGTGCCACTTGATTGATTCATTTGTTATGGCTTTATAACAACGAAAGCACTTAACTTTGACGGAATCTAATGTTAATTTATTACAAACGTTACGAGATTAGCTATTGTTGTTTAGGTAAATGTTATATTTTATTGATTAATTACGTGTCAGTGAAGTTTATATACAGTTTTGACAATTTGTTTAGTGGAAGAATTACACAGGCCGACCTGATTTTTGTTGTTTTGAATTTGATTCGTGTTATTTATTGATTTGGTCGCGCTGATTACGAATCTGCTTTTAGTTTTTTAATATCACATCAGGTTTTCACCCTAAAGAATTTTTGAATAAGTTGGATCGGCTGGTACGGCAGGTACGACGCGACGTCTTGTAGACCCGAGCGTATTGGTCCGAGGGCTAGCTACTTATTACCTAAAGTTCCGGTTTCCCGTCAGTTAGAAATCAGTCAAAATACAATAACAGTAATTTTATTATCCCTTTTAGTATGTATGTAACCCGTTTGTTTAATACATTATTTTTTAAAAATATTTTTTAAAATAAATTATTATATCTTTTGTTTTTGGAATACACATTCATCTGTTTTTCCATTTTTCTGAAAAACTTGATGAAATAGCGAAAATCTGTGTGTGGCATTGAATTCGGAGGATGTTATTTATATAAGAACGAATATAAATTATACAAAAATAGTTGTTTGTTTGACTGGTTTTGAAGTAAACATTTTTTTTAAAACTTATTAATCTTTTTGTCCATTTTGCTGAAAAATTTGATAAGATAGCAAAAAGCTGTGTGTGGCATTGAATTCAGAGGTTGTTATTTATATAAGAACAGCAATTCTAATATAAATTATACAAATAGTGTTTTGTTTAACTGATTTTGAAGTAAAAATATTATTTTTAGACTTGGAAAAATTACTAGGTATAATCCACGGAAATAAAACAATACTTTGACTGGCAGTTTCGGTTTATTAGACCATTGTCAAGAACTGTACAGATTATTTCTACAATCTATGTTATATCCTGTAAGCTTGGATTATCCCTACTACAATGTGATAAAGACAAGGTTATTTTAGAAAACCAGAATATTTGAGAAATATGTACAATTAATAATTACAATTTAAAAAATATTACATTATATTACAAACAATATTATACATCTGGAATTTTATAATTAAATAAACTAACAATCTTAGTATATAAATAATAAATACTCAGATGCATCTTTAATTTAACTTAAAATATGTTGAGAAGAGGCGAGTTATTTAAATCTATTTGATCATTAAGTGTGGGGGTGTTTTTATTTTTATATAATTTGTTGATTTCCAGGGCTTCCAACAGATTTAGTTTTTTGCTTTTATTACAAACGTGTAAGATTTCGGGTTTGTGATTTGTCGGTAATATGTGATTTGAGTCTGTTAAGTGTTTAAAGAAATTTGAATTTTTATCTGTTAGATGTTCTTTATACCTAGTGGTGATGGATCTCCCTGACTGGCCTATATAGGTAGATTTACAAACACATTCTAGTTTGTTAATGCCGCTTTTTTTTGAGTTTGTCTGTTTTTTGTTTTGTATTGTATATATGTCTGCCTAAATTAATGTTAGAGGTGAAAGCTGTATTTAAATTTAATTTTGAGAATTGGTTTTTAAGTTTATGTGAAATTTTTCCTAGGTATGGTAAACTTATATAATTATTTGTTGTTGTTGTTGTAGTTGGGTATATTTCTTCTAAATTTAACTTCCTGTGTTTTTTATTAATAAGTTTATCTATTATCTTAGTATCAAAACCGTTATTATTAGCGATATGTTTTATAGTGTCGATTTCTTTTTGTAGGTTTAGTTTAGACAGTGGTGTAACAAGCGCGCGATGGATCATAGTGTTATAAGCTGCTAATTTATGCTGTATGGGTTAAAGGATGTTGCTGGTATGGTGCAATCAGTAAAAGTGGGTTTTCTGAATATTTCAAAGGACAGGATGTTCTTATCTCTAACTATTGTTAAATCTAAGAAATTGAGTCGATTGTTAGTTTCTATTTCAACTGTAAATTTAATGTTAGGATGAAGGTTATTTAAGAATTCGAGGTAATTGTTGATTTGGCGCTCAGTGCCATGGAAACCGACTAAAATGTCATCTACGTATCTATAATAAAATAGAATATGTTTTTTAGAAAGGTTGTGTTTTAGGAAGGATTTTTCAAAATTATCCATAAATATTTCTGCTATTAGAGGCGATAAACTTGACAATGGTCTAATAAACCGAAACTGCCAGTCGAAGTATTGTTTTATTTCCGTGGATTATACCTAGTAATTTTTCCAAGTTTAATATGGATTTCCACAAAGTTACAAGTTCGTCAATTAAATTTATTATTTTTAGACTTATTTTTTTTTTTTCCATTTGGCTGAAAAACTTGATGAGATAGCAAAAACCTGCGTGTGCCATTGAATTTAGAACATGTTATATGTATATGAAAACAGTAATTCTAATATTAATTATACAAATAGTTATTTGTTTAATCAATTCTATTAAATTTACTAACAATTTTGTCTTTGACTTGTTCCTAATCATTTTCAATATGCGAATAAGGTGAATTAACACACTTTTTTATGTTCTTCGATCTAAATAGTAACAACATATTTAGTTTTTCGTTTTATTTATTCATAATTTGAAATAATTTAAAAGTTCGATTTCATAATACTATTGTTATTTTTTCTGTTTCTACTGGCACCCTACATCTGCTAAGTTTTATTGGAAAACTATGCATATAAGTACATGAATATCTATAATTAACAATTTAATGGTTAGTGAATTTTTAATAGACAACTCGTTTTTGCAATTTCTACAAAATTTATACAAAACACAAGGTAAATACTGTGGGAACGTGCCCAATTAATTTTAATACTTTGTTAAATCCTGCATGCGTTTTTCGTCAAATAAAGCCATAAATAACTTGATCTGTCTTTGAAAAGAATTAAAAAACGATTGGCAACAGTTAATTAATTTTCATTATCATAAATCACTGCAACTGATCGAGACAGTTGTCAATTCAAATCAAGCTTACAGATTAACATATTTTTTTGTTTAAATTTCATAGATAAGCCGTTGATATGCTAACATATTTTTTGTTTAAATTATCTACATAAGAAATTATTGTTGATATTAATTACGTGTAATTTAATCAGTATTGAACTAGTTTATGAATTTCGTGCCAGTCACAGCAATTAAGAATTATATTTCCTTGTTTTGCGCATTTATGGAAATATATTATTAAAAATATACCTACACAAAAAGCGTATGAAAGTATGTGGAGTCGCTTGCAGAGTTATTGTTTTTAATCATTATTTGTTTGATACAAAAAATGTTTAGAAGTTATTCTATAGGGGAGAAGTGGCATGAAAGGGACAGGTATTGAAAGGGCCATTTGCCAGAGCTCTGTTATGGTTTAGATTATAAACTGCTGCTGCATACCATATAACAGAAACAATGATACCATAAGTTACACAAATCGTCACGGGTGTAGTCACTTCCTTTTGTTTGTTACATCAGCATTCGTAATTTTTAGTAAGAAATTATTAAATACGCGGTCACAGTGTTTTAAACAGTATAGCTCAATTTTGACTTCCTGAGTTTGTGAAATAGTGTACGTTGGAAGCTGGCACTATCAGTATTTAGGAGCAAGATATATTTTTACGAAAGGTGAGCTTAGTTTTGCAATATTTATACTAGCGGTCACAATTTTGCATGTGTGTTGAAAGGGACAAACAAAAGCGTGTTGAAAGGGACATGTCCCTTTCAATACCGCATTTTTATCTTAGTAACGAACTTAATTTAAAAAAAAAATCCTTGCAGCTAACATAGATTTTAACATTAAAAATGAACTCAGAACCCAAGAAAAAAAAACGTAAATCTAAAGAAACTATTCAAGAAGCTATAACCATCGTTTTAGAAGGCAGAATGTCTATTAGATCTGCGGCTAGAGAATTTGACATTGCTAAGTCTATGTTGGCTCGACTAGTTGCAAAAGCTAAAGTTGCTCCACCAAATACTGCATTTATTTATGAGCCAAAAATAGGGAACAGAAGAATATTTACGGTAGACGAAGAAAATAGTTTGTAGATGTTTAAAAATTTCATCCAAAATGGCCTATGGCCTTACTTATATCCAAACAAGAGAACTAGCATTTCAATATGCCATTAAATTAGGAAAAGACGTACCAGAAAATTGGACAAAAAACAAAATAGCGGGGATTGATTGGATGAAGTTATTTATGAGACGGCATAATGATATATTCTTACGTCGTCCCGAAAAAAAGTTTGGCACGGGCAACAGCGTTTAATCCAACAACTGTAAGAATATTTTTTGAAAAACTAGAGCAATTGCACACCAAATACTCGTTTACCGCGGATAGAATTTTTAATACAGATGAAACTGGTCTTACGACAGTATCAGAGTTACCCTGCGTTATCGCCGAGCGTGGTTCAAAGCAAGTGGGGCAAGTAACATCGGCCGAAAGAGGACAGTTGGTTACAATGCTCGCATTTGTGTCATCTAGCGGAAATTTTGTTCCTCCTGTTTTTATATTTCCAAGGGTACGGTTCAAGGATTTTATGCTAGAGAATTGTCCACCTGGAAGTCTAGGCTTATGCTATAAAAGTGGTTGGATGACAACTGATAATTTTGAACTAGCATTTAAACATTTTGTTGAGAAAGTAAAACAATCTAGAGAAATTCCAGTATTGCTGCTAGTTGATAATCACAAAGCCACATAAATATCGATGTCCTATTTCTGTCCCTTTCAATCCTGTTTCTGTCCCTTTCAACCATATGTGTTGGCTTGAAAGGGACATGAACGTACCTTTAAGTTTTTTTCTATATTTACCAGGAAATGTAATAATTTTTATTTTTTCATTAGTAGAATTTATAGATATACTTTATACAACAGAATAATGTTTATTTTAATACTAAAATATTTTTGTACTCGTTAGTAAAAATTCTTAAAGTAAAATTGTCCCTTTCATGCCACCTCTCCCCTACTACTCAAGCTTATTATTCAGTAATTTATTTTACGAATTCGCCAACTATTACTTATAAGTTTATAATAATTCGTATTAAATCGGTTTATCATGTCCAATTAATCGCTTTGTCTAATCGTTGTCATGATTGTACATCTATTTGTATTTAACTGTCTTTCACCTTGAAGCTGAGTGCAACAGTGACTGACTGACATAGGTAACATGTTGTTTACTATGTTGTATTAGACGCGATTAGAATTTTACGGTGTACCATTTATCAGTCTTTCTATCGCTACAGAATTCTTTCATTTTATCTGTAAAAAACCATGCGATTAATAGAACTAGAGAAGGAATAGGAATGTAATCTGACTGTTTATAAATCGTTTTAAGCAGATTAGCTGGATAATCTCCACATCTTTTAACTATCGTACTGACAAACAATTTACAAGAAAAATAGGAATTTGCTAAACGACATTTCAAGGACGAACAAACAAACCAAAATTAAAAATTTTTGAAAGAGGACAGAAGAGGAAAATGATGAAAAGGATTCAGAGATTGAAGGTGATATCATTCAAGCGAAAAAACGTTTGTACCGAGCAGTGCACAGTGGTTCCTTCCTATGACAAAAAGCAAAAAATTCATGTTCGTATTTTTGTTTTTTTTCTTCCCTACCGAACAAAACTAAAGCAAAACATTACCATACTTATAATTAAATTGATCTCACAAGTACATTTCATTACTTTTTTTTATCGTCGAATGTTAATGCATCGAACTCATTGACCGCCTTATCAATAGCGCTCGAAAAAGATCAGTGTTTGTGAATTATTTCCAAAAAAACGGCTGATTTTGTTTAGTTTCTTTGTAATGCAGGTTGAAGGCCGAGGTGTGTATAGTAATTTAACGTATTTAATAAATAATTATGTTATGTATTTTAGTAGTTATTGGTGTCCTAAGAGATTGCATTTATTTGTCATTTTGTATTGCACCATTATTTTTAAATTAAAGTTTTAGTTGGTGTGCCCTCGCGTGCCCTTGAATATTTAAAAAAAATATGATACCTTAAACATTAAAGTATTAGTTTTCATTGCCGTCTTGCTCATATTTTTCCACCTTTTCGAGTTATTCTACTTTCTGTTTCGTTAAAGGCTCATCTTATTATTGTGAAAAAAAATCAAATTTGTCTAAAGAAACTCTAAGTTATTAATTATATAATTTAATTTAAAGATGCATGTTTATTAATAATCAAAAATGTATTTAAAATTACTAACTTTATAATATTGACAATAACATCTACATAATAAATAATGGTTAAATAATGTTTTCTATTTTTCAGTCGACGTAAGTTTTTTGGTTTCTCGCCGTATCATTAGTTGACTTTTTTATCTAACTATTATTTATTATTTAGATGTTACTGTCAATATTATAAAGTTAGTAATTGTAAATAATTTTTTTATTATTATTAGTAGATACTAACATGACATTTTTTTTGTTTATGTATATGCTGCAAAGTAGATTTAAAAAAAAAAACACTTTAAATATACATTTGACCTAGAACCCTGTTAATTTAAACCATCAGAATTAGGTCCTTCATTTATTTTTATTTTTGACGCACGTTAGCATGGACGCGGGACCACTGTGCAGTGATGAGAAAGAAAATTGGTAAAAAATTAAATATAAACCCCAATTTGTTACTTATCGACAATAGAAGCTCTCAAAGCGTCAATTTAGAAATCTTCCATAGCGTTCGTTTCGCTAAAAGAATAATTTAACATATTTATATCGAGTAGGCTAGGCGAGGCCTGCAGTTTCCTGACCTCTGACCCAATCATCCCCGCCGGGATCACCTCCTTTCACTCCGCATTATATATGTATACATTTATACTAAAACATAACAGCGAATTATGGAATCTAGAATTATATCCAACTGCATTTTAATTGCGCGTATTACAAGAATAAACCTACTTAAGATTGTGCAAGTCCGTACGTAACAAAAATTACAAAGACATCGCTATTGATCGTTATTCGTTGTTTATTAGCTGTTTGATACACAAATACACAATAGTTTTGTTACATAAAATTGATAATAATAGGCTTATAATAACAGGTTCGGAACGGCCTCTTTTTTTTGTACTGGTAATTATTATTTGTAAAAACAATAAGTATATTATTTACTTCACAATAAAAATCAGTTTGCTATATGTGAACTAGGGTTTCTTTCCCGGGATCCCGGTTCATTTTAAGCTATTTTATATTTCCCGGGAAATGCTTTTTGTCCCGGGAATTCCCGGGATTTTAAAAAAGGTTTTTTTTTGTTTATTTTGTGCTAAGATCTTTGTAATACTATTATAACTTATCAGAATGTTATGCTTAAAATGTCTTTACTAACAGTAAATTATGGAAAAACTTCAAAATAATTTTTCTCTTTTAGTTTGGCGCAAAGAAGCCCGGTCTCCATTACAAAGTTAATATCTTCAAAATACTTTTACAGTTTTATTTTTGTGTACCCTGATAATTCAAAGCAAAATAGCTTATAAATGAAATTTATTGATAATAACGAAGTTTCTTTGCTGCTAGATGCGCTCAAGACAATTCACCTACATCAATAGAGACAGAGAGCATTTTATGCAGCAGGACTTTTTGTTAATAAATTAAGAAAAAGACTAATTGACTGAAGCACAGATCACCTTCGTTTTCTTAAATCACATTACAAAAATTCATTGTAAAAATTATATTATTGTATTCATAAATATGAAATTGCAATAGAAAGGTTATAATTCCCAAATGTATGTTTCTCTCACCAATATTATTGAATTATTTGTAATAATCATAGAGCAAAATGTATTACATATATGACTTGGAGTTGTTTTTAAGTAATAAACCGCTCCCTTAATTTTTTGGGTTATTTATTTAAAAATTATGACATAATTTATTACATCCCGGGATCCCAGGAAATCCCGGGACAAAGGCCGATTTCTTCCCGGAATCCCGGGACAAGCAAAATGGTCAAATATGAGAAACCCTAATGTGAACGTTAACATGACTTGATGTGTTTTATATAAAGACGTGTGCATAAATAAATAAATTACACAACCATGAGCTATTAATTTTTTAATATAAACAAATAAACATTTTAAAATAATATTTAATAATTTAAAAGCTTCTATTTCTACAATTAATTAAAATCATGTTCTAAATTTTGGCTGCAATTTTAATTACTGCATATATTTTTAAAGAGCCCAAGAAAATTATCGTAATACCCTGACCTAATGGCCAATATGGAAATCATAAACAGGAATAAACATAGGATGAAAATAAGCAAATACAAAACCAAAACCCTGGTCATAAGCGCGGAGGAGATTAAACATAATCTTAGCCTAGATGGGATTAAACTAGAACAAGTAAAAAGCTATAAATACGTAGGAGTGCACCCCTACACTTTAACGGAAACATAGATAGGGAAATTAACGAAAGAATATGCTCAGCAACTAGGCTATTCATGGCGATAAAAAAACAGGTCCTTGAAAAGAGATTTAGGTACTTAAAAAAAGATAGAGACGCTTAGGCCCTCCCGTAATTTTTTCAATGTTAATTTATTAACTTTACAATCTAAATGGGTCGATTCTGTGTAATATCGTAACGATCGTAAAATCGTAACCTTGATTATTTACGATATCTGCTATTCCGTGCGCTTCTACGACATCGTAAGTATTTGCGATATCGGAAATAATTGAAAATATTTTACGAGTGCCCTTGACGTTATCGAACATAACCTCGTAAGATGATTTTAAGCGGTTTTAAGTGATAATATGGAGCTGAATTTAATAATTGGACTATTATTAGAGGAAGATTAATTCATGTTTTTCTGGTTGACATTTCCAAGAACTAGTTACTGGTGACACACATAACAGACCGCCTCTAGTCATACATTTGAAAAACCTCTTCGGCAAACCCCCACCCTTCAAAGTCTCGGACATTTCAAAGACCTCACCCCTACGACATCGAAAGGGGGTGGTTGCCGAAGGAGTCTTTGAAATGTTTGCTGGGGGTGATGTAGTTTTTCAACAGAGGGGTTGCCGAAGAAGTCGGTGGCCGTAGTGGTTGCTGAAGAAGTCTTTGAAATGTCCACCACCCCCGGACGACTTCTTTGGCAACCCCAAACACCACACTCTCAAACATTTCAAAGACTCTTTCAGCAACCACCCTCTGGTCATTGTCGACGACCTTGAAAGACTTCTTCGGCAACACCTAAAACCACACCCTCAAACATTTCAAAGACTCCTTCAGCAACCACCCTCTGGTCATTGTCGACGACCTTGAAAGACTTCTTCAGCAACCACCCTCTGGTCATTGTCGACGACCTTGAAAGACTTCTTCGGCAACACCTAAAACCACACCCTCAAACATTTCAAAGATTCCTTCAGCAACCACCCTCTGGTCATTGTCGACGACCTTGAAAGACTTCTTCAGCAACCACCCTCTGGTCATTGTCGACGACCTTGAAAGACTTCTTCGTTACCTTCAAACATCGATCATAGTAAGCTCCGGATGGACATGCCATCGAACTGTCGCATCAACTTTTATGACCCACTAAAAGCTTTATATGGCAACCACTTACACAGACTTAAAAATACCAAAAAATATTCTTTTGAAAATTAATAATCACAAAAATTAACCCCTTGACTGGTCTATACGAACTGAGTTCGGGCGTTCTTTTCGCGCTAATACCGAGGCTCTACGATTTAAGTTTGGGAATTTTTACCGCTTTTGCACTGTTGTCAAATGGTATATTACAATATGTGTGAAGTTCCATCATAGTTGCTTATCGTAACCATATTCTCCTACGATCAAGGTTATAGAGGTTTGCTAGAATTGACATTATCGTAAATCTATAACTCCACAATTAACGATTCACTCGTATCTTAAAATTTTACGATTTTACGACAGCGACACAGAATCGACCCATAAATCACTGATGTTCTCCTTAGAATCGACTTGATTTACAACTTCTGATGCCATTTCTAGCAAATACGCTTCGCCAATTTCTTCTTCCATCAATAAATATTGAACGTCCTGAATAGTCACATCCCCAAAACACTACTTGGACGTTGGGATGTCTCAAATCTTGTGTCTGACCTGGAGCATTATCTATTAGTAACTGCACCTTTAAGTCCCAATGTTTCTTCTTTTAATCATTTTCAACCTCTGGCAAGGAGAAGCCTATTCGGAATTGAAAGAAATACAAGCAGGAGTGCCACAGGGGAGTGTCCTTGGACCTGTCCTGTATCTACTCTACGTCAGTGATATACCAAAACTGAATCAAGTTAAATTGGCTACTTTCGCGGACGATACAGCATTGCTGGCAACAGGTAAAACAGATATAATTTCCACCAAAAAACTACAAACAGCTAGTGATGCCATACACGAATGGACCAATAAGTGAAAAATTAAACTAAATGAAATGAAATCAGTCCATATCAACTTTACAAATAAAAGATTGAGAAACTCTCCAGCAATAACAATCAATGAAACCATTGTCTCACACGCACACTGCAAAGTATCTTGGTATGACTCTTGATGCTAAATTAAGGTGGAAAGAACATATTAAGAAAAAAGAAAAGGAGTTTAAAATTAAAACCGCACAATACAGATGGCTTATTGGTAAATATTCCAAACTGTCATTATACAACAAAATGTTGATTTACAAACAAATTATTAGACCTACATGGTTGTATGGAATACAACTATGGGGGTGTGCAAAAATTACAAATATACGTAAGATACAAACTGTCCAAAACAAGGTGTTACATGAAATGCCCAACGCTCCCTGGTTTGTCAGAAACGCCGACCTTCATCGAGACCTGGGTATCTTAACCGTTGAAGAAGAAATCAAAAGATCGGCAAAGAAGCATGAAGCCAGGCTTCACCTACACGAAAATCCAGAAGTTCTCCAGCTGCTAGACAACCAAAACTTATGTCGTAGACTGAAGAGAACCAAACCGTTCGAACTTTCTAAGTGATCTGTGTAAAAGCAGAGCATTGTGCAAGTGTTAGTGTCTTTATTTCCCTAAGAATAACAAAGACAACTAAAATACGTCGCTGGACTGATTTTAGCTAAGTAACTTAGATTTAAGATTTAACAGATACAAACTAATGGTTGGTCTTACTTCTAGACCAGTTTTAGTGTTCAAACACCTAGTGTTTTAATTTAAAAAAAAAAAAAAAAAAAAAACCTCTGGCACAAAATACTTTAAAAACAATGGTTGTTGTATGTATTGTTATACCTCTATATTATTTACCTAATATAAAGCAAAAACTATATTTAAACTGTGGTATTATACTCTTTCTGTTTACCGGTAATAACTTTCTTCTTTGCAGAATAGCAAGAGGTTGGGCAAGAAAAAACGCATACACTGCGCCTAACCCAGTCAATACAGTATCTATTCTAGTTATATCGGCAAAAAGTGAGCAAACAATGAAGAATTCATAAATCACGAGCAGGAAGAGAAAGAATCAACATTCCTGCCTCGGGCTTAAATGCAAGGAAGGCGGTGACAGAGTGCCAAGTGGGAGTTCCTTCCTCAGCAGGAATTATGACACTATCATCGTTTTGCGATTTTTATTCAAAACGTGAATTTATTGCATCATTTTATACTTTTATTGATGATTATGTGACAATGTTGTATTTATTAAAAATAGGTGGCGATAATGTTTTATGTATGTACATAAATAATGCGATGGAGATGTTTATTGCACTTTCCGAAGACGCGTTGCACCGTCTATTTTGTTGACTAGAAGAAATATATCTACTGCCAATATTTTATTTATAATCAGTTGTATTTTAATCGATGCACAGTCAGTAATTTATTTTAATACTGTCAGTAAAATTATTTTTTGTCAATATTCTTGTTGACATGGCAATCGCATGAGATAAAAAAATAAAATTTTATTTCACCATCCCTTACTATTAGACCAACTTTTAGATATCACTACTGCAGACAGCAGACCACGTAATTTACAAAAAAATTACTTTCCGGTCTTGTACGTGAATAACTATTTTCTGCGTCCGTCCAGAAAATAAGTTTTTCCCGATCAATTTTTAGGCTGGAAAATACATCTTTACTGGCCTAAGCCAAAAGTAACTGGTTGCTATGGTAATAGGTTGTCTTTACCAGCCTAGGCCGAAAAGTAGCTGGTTGCCATGGTGATGAGTTGTTCTGTTGATTTGCGCTGTCAAACAAGCATCATTATACCACCAAGTACCACTTTCCGGCCTTCTTACGTAAATAACTATTGTTGTACATTGTTTAATGCCATTATTGTGCAGTTATTTATTATGGTTATGTTTTATGATAAAAACATAAATTTTAACCCATCTGCTCTTTCATTTAGCACCATAGTTTTATTGTTTTGGTCAGGTTAGAAGAGAAGATATATGGGTAATTTTAGAAAAAGGAGAAACTTCAAAAAACCTGATCAAAGAAATTAAAAGCTTATACAAAAAAAAAACAATGAACTATGTGAGAACAAGGCAAAAATAATCGAAAACATTTGAAACTATAAGAGGCTGCATTTTAAGCCTTCTACTATTTTCACTAGTCCTGGACAAAGCCATAAAAGAAGAAAGATAAAAAATTTGAAGTGGGATATTGAAAAAAATAACTGTATCATAAGTTTGGACAGTGGAGGAATTAAGTGGGAGGACGTGAGGAATAAGACTCGAAACAGAAGAGAATGGAGGCAGATATGAAAGACAACAAATGAAAAATGGAAACTCAACTCCCCCACAATGCCTTACACCCGTGAGGGTAGTAGAGAGGCCATGGATTAAGTAAGTTTTTACTAAGGCATATTTAAATTCTCATTTAATCAGCTAAATATATACGCTTATAGTTTTATCCTATGCAATTACGTATGTTTTAAACTTTTTGCAATACCTTTACTTAAATGGTGTTTAAAAAAAAAACGCAGATATCTGGTTCCTTGTTATAATAAAAGCATAAAAAACACATACAATTTATGTAAACACTACTTAGCCAATAAAAATATTGCCTAAACTTGGAGGCCGTGTCTAAGCCCGGATACAACACCAAACCTGGCTTCTAAAAATAAATTTATAGCCATCTAAAATTATAATGTATAATTTATGTTTAAACTAAAAGCAGTTTAGTTTCATTCCAAACCTTCACACACCAGTTATGCACTTTTCTGGCATCATTTAATAACATCCTTGGTTCAACACCTTCCAGTAACTTTACGGTAAATGTTAGTGATAAATAATTTTTGAAAAAACACGTACCAGTGCGACAAGTTTATTGTATTTTGGAACGTTGCTTTTAATCGAATCGAATAATTTACCAAGCCGGATTGCACCTTCTGCTTTTAAAATTCTACTGCATTTCTCTCCCTGCATTCTAAGATAAATGCGCTGCACCGCAAAACGTTTATTATTGGCCATGGTAAAAGTTACTTGACGTATAAATACACTTAATGTCCTTAAGGACCACTTAAAATAACAAATGTAATCCTGGCATACGTGATTTATGCGACGGGGAACTTGATTTCGCAAACAACACGTGGAAGTTTTATTTAAAAGCAAATTGCTAATAATAGGTGTCAGTTTTTACTTAAAGCGTGTTAATTTTCAAACGTTTATTGAGCGATAAATCTACGTGACAAGGTCAGGCTATCCTGAGAGAAAATTCCGAATATTCATGTAATTTTTACCTTGGTCATATTCGCATATTTCCCAGTGACCTTAATAAATCTCTTAAACAATTATCGAATTTCCATAATTAATCGTTTTCAACCGTTCTTTCACAAGTAATTACAGATACACAGGACATATATCAATTTTTTGTCCAGATTTTCAAACGATTACCTGTCTGCACCTTAAATGCAGATATTCTCATCAACATCAGGAACATTGTGCAACAGTGAGACACAAAGATTCCCAAATATAACACGCACACCGCATTATTTAACTCGCAAATTTCAGTATAATCCTCCATAACCATATTTGATTATTTATTTTGCAATAAAACTTTTTACAATCGTACTGTATTACACACACGTACTAAAAAAAATGTGAAAGGTCTAACTATAAATTAAATAAACAAGATATTAAAACGGATCGTTGAGAATCCGTATTTCGTAAATGGAAACCGTATCTTGTACTTAAGCCTGATTGCGGCAATTTCCTGAAAATAACGCATCTTAATTAATATGTAAAACATGTTAATTGGCCGTAAACATCCATAGAACGTTATGATTTTTATTATCGAATTAATGACACAAAATTAAAATGGAGCTTTTTTATTACATCCAAATTTTGCCCGTTCTGTTTTTTGCAATTCTTTTAAATCTTACGTTACAACATAAAAGAACTATTAAATTTTATGTTGTAAACAAAATGGTGTCTCGAAACAAATTACGAAAAACGAAACAAAAAATGTTGTTATACAAGGTGTATGTTTTATGTTTTATCGTGAAAATATGGGATTTGCGGAAACCGTTGGAGATAGAAGGATTGTTAAATTAGCAAAGAAATGCGTCTTTTTATGACTTCTAAGAATTATAAACTACATTCAATAAATTTTCATTTTCGGAAATTCTTCAAAATTTTTTAATACCGCCGTTTCAATTTCTGATTTCCGTAGATTGACAAATGTCAGGGGAAAAAAATCAGTTGCAATACAACTAGAAGACAACACAATAGCTACTTTTTCTGACAAAACTGCCATTCTTGTTGTCATAAAAGCAATGAAGAAACGGTTTCGACGTGTGGAATACGGCTGTTGCACAAAAAATAATAATAATTCAATTGTATATTAGAGTTAAGTGCCCTAACATGGAATACTTTTTTGTATTCGGGAATAATATTCACATTTATTCAACAAAATTTTGCAAAAAAATTTATAAGGAATTTGTAATGAATCAGCAACACATTACTCGAATTCTGGTACGATATTACTGTAGATATCTCTTATATAGCTATTTTTTTTAATGTTACTACTATTCCATATTAAGCTCCTGGGGAACCTAATATGGAATACTAGGGGTTCTTGATATAGAATATAGAATTATATAGGAAATATACATTAAAATAAACAACTGCTCATAGATTAATCTGTTATTTCTTTCTGATTTGCATTATTACTTAAACGAAACCAAAACTCTGTTATTTATGTAAATTAAATTATAATTCAAGTGTCATTCGAACTAAATGTTGATCATTTATTTATTTTTTACAGGTAGGACAATAGTATTGTTTTTTTTTGGGTATTTTGCACATTTTTCGTGTGCCCATTTCTGACACTTTTGACACTGAACCCATATCCCTGTACTTAGTGACCATAATCATATTAATTATAAGGCACCTCTATGTATTCCATATTAGGTATCAATGTGACATTTCAAAAATCGGTATATGTAAAACATGAAATGGCCCCAATCAAAATTTTGGTCTATTTAATTGAAATGTAAGGGCTCATGCTAAATAAACATGCAATAAAATATTTTACATCGTTTACCCTAGCATATAATATTTTGCACTGAGTGATTTAGCCTAAAAACTCAGTAGCACGTCAAAAATATATTTGAATCTGTTATGTAATCTAGTGAATATTTTTTAATTATTTTACATTTGGGAATGTGTGATCGATGTACAAATAGGTACATATACTTTTCAACAGATATCGCGTATTCATTGTCATAAAACTGATGTATTCCATAATAGGTACCTGTTCCATATTAGGGCACTTTACTCTACTGTTTATAATCTTTTTTAAAAAGTATTAAATTTTTAATTATACTTATCCAAATTAGTTAATAACAATCAATATTGAGTTATACTTATTAAAAAATTAACCGTCTTTGGCATGATTAAACTCGATGTGTTATAAAATATAGAAACTCGTATTTTAGTAAAAATAAAATTGAAAAAATCATACTTACTTAACAATTTCTTCAACTAATAAGATGTTAAAAGGACATTAAGTAGTTCTAGTTTTTTAATTACACGGTCGCTAATGGAAAACGGATTATCTTTAAACCGATTAGCTGGAGATGTAAGGAAATGATTCACTACATATTAAAGTAACAGTGGCGGGACAGTGAACCGAATAATCTCATTAAGAGTTACAACATACAGAATATGGTAGGACTTAAGAACTCTTACATTCTCATAAGGTCTCGTTGTTCGCGCGTATTTCTACACTTAAATTAATATTTTTTAAAGTGCTTAATGGAACTGCCAAACATGAAGCAAAACGTCTACATTTTCTCGAAATTATTTTTTTCACTTTAATCATTTTAAAATTAGCACTCTTGATTTAAGGTATAGAACACTTTAAATATTTTAATGACTTCTTCTTAAACAAACAGTACAATAAATTTTGACAGCAAATCTGAGTTCTACAAGTAATAGTAATAAATAGTCGAGAAATATTTTTAAATCGTTTTTTTTTCGGGAGCACTCGGAAACCTAATTTTTTTTTATAAGCTGCTAATATGGCAAAATATTAATAAAACTAAAATGGCTTCATTATTCACATCGCAGGAGTCCTGTCCGTTATTCGGCTTTGAATGCTACCACGACTAATGGCTATTTTTTACATATTAATTAATTCAAAATTGGTTTTAAATTTAATTTTAGCATGAATATTTTAATATATAACCTTTTATTAAAAGTTATGTGACAGACTTACCATTCAGGATACAAACTATGCATAAATATTAAGACTTAGTTGTAAAGTATTGTAATCGCAAAACCATTTTGTTAATTTTTGGTAAGACCTCTACGAGTAAGACGAGTAAGACTGTGAAAAGCATATTTTGAATTTTATGATAATGTTTTTTTAATTTAGAAATTTGGAAAAACTGTCTCGAAAGCACAAAGCAGTTTTCTTTGACAAAATTAAGTTGGTATTTCAGTGGCAAGACGTTGAAGCATTAGCAGAATTTGTTAATTCTACACCAGCTTTTTAAAAAGCAGTTGTTTATACAGGGTGTCCCAGTTATCTTGAACAGTATGGGGATCTCGTAAACGGTAAAAGGTAAAAAGTTAGTTAAATGAGTCAAAATATTCTATGATTTGAGAGCAACTATTCTAAAAAGCAATATTAACGAAAATTATGGTTTTTGCACTTTTGATAAAAAACAAAACTCTATTTTAAATCAGAATCAAAATGTTTTTCGACATTATTGGGACAGTTTTTTTGCATAGATTTGAAATTTGTTAATAAATTTAACTTATGTTCATTGGTTTTTGTTATTTTGACACCAACTTCCTTATTTTAAATACAGGTTATAGTTGACTGTGACACTATTAAAAAAAAAACGTGTTTCTTGTTTCATTGATGTATGGGTTGTTAAGTTTATCTTAAAAAATAAGTAAGTTGGAACAATATACAATACTATTGTATTTATTATGTTTAAATCAAAGTGACCATTGAAAAACAAAATAAAACATCACATAAAAAAACTGTTTAGCAAAACATTATCATCTACAAAGCGCAGATCTCAAATTTGTATTGCCCATGGAGGATGGTGGCACAGCCAACTACAGCCTGTAATTAAAATAAGAAAGTTGATGTTAAAATAATAAAAACAAATGAAAATAGGTTAAATTTATAACTGGAACATCCTGTATAGAAAAACATTTGATGAAGTTTCAATTATAAAAATAATTCTGCATGACTTGGAAAGTAAAACTGAGAAAGAGAAGCAAGCTGATGGAAAAAATATGGAAAAAGAGTGGTCACATTAGTTTTGTTAATTTATTGGTCGAAATATCGACTTAAAACAGAATGGTACAAAGTTTTTGAAAAAATCTTAAACGGTTCCGTAGAAAAACGTAAAAAAGGAAGCCCTTGTAAAAACGTTTTTCCACATGTTAAACGCCTATGCAAGTCGCATAGATATAATTATATAGACATAACCACAACTTCTCAAATCATAGCGCTTCTGCAGGGGTTTTGTTTTTCGCCATTTTCTCCGGAACCGTTAAATATTTCTTCAAAAACTTTGCACCATTTTACTTGCAAAGGATGGGCGCATTGGTAAAGAGAACAATTTCTATATTGTCTCTGACGGTTTCATGCCCAACGCTATCGCAAAAACTACTTTTATTATTCAACTTTTCAGTTTTTTTCCCTATTTTTCCGAAGGGAACGGCCAGTGGCACGTATAACTCTGCAAAACATTTAGTTTTGATGTTCTTAAAGCAATAAACAGAGCCTTGATCAGATTCTAGCGACAAGATATCCCTGGTTAGTTTTTAAGACAATATGGTAAAAGTACAGTAACAATTAAACCGCGTCAAATACTTTTAAATTTTATTTAATTTTGTTAAAACGTATTTTCGTTAATATTTATATAAAGATGTTTCTTAAAATGTGTGGTTAATTTGTAACCCGAGTGTACAGTATAAAGAATATTGTTATTTTTTACAACGCACATTAAAATCAGACTGTGATAAAATACGTTACGTTATTTGCTAACGTTAGAGATTTATTATAAGTATCATAATAGGTCTGATTAGTTAATTTCCGGCGAGCAGCTAAACTGAAAATACCAACCATTGTGGTGGGGCCGCTGCTATGATCACAGTGAGCGAGGTTTTAAATATTAAACCGCAATCATATTTAAGCGATGTGAAAATTTGCATTGTGCAATGGGAATTTGATGTCATATAATGTGGTATTGAAATCTTTTATTTGTTAGATAAGCCGTTTTAAAAACTTGTCACTACATTTAGGGTTTTCTGTGACTTTTTTAAGTCACAAGGTAGTTCACACAACAAAGATAAACGTTTAATTGTAGACAGTATGACACACACACATATAAAGTTTTTTATTTGTCTCGAAGATATCGTAAAACTATTTTTTATTAATTGACCATTTTATTGCACAGTAAAGTAAAACTGGAAGCTTAAAGATTCCAGCCAGTAGATGTACATTTTTAACGACTCATGTTTTAAATCGGGATTTGTAATTGCTTACAACATCGTAAAGTATAAATCTTAGTATGCAGATAATAAGTACAGTGAAGTATCCGCTTTCAGCCTTAATATACCGTTCAGGAAATTCCAGACCTGCTTTTAAAGTATAAATAAAACCATATCTTTAATGTGATTATACGCTTGTGGTTTACACGAAAGATTGTGCTTAACTGCTGGCTCTCCCAGAATGTAGCGTATTTCCTTGTTATAATAATAAAAAAATAATCTGCTGTTCTTTAAATATTTTTAGTATAACAGGGAAATTTTTATTTACCGGTCAGTATCGTAGTTTAGGGGTCTTAAGTCTTCGTGGAATTTTTATTTGCCAATACATTGTGATGGGAAATATCGACTTTTAAATGAGGTTTTGAGGTCATTTCGACAAACATAATTTTACTTCATTTTAAAAAGGGGTTTATTTAAAAAGCCCGGAGAGCTCTATAAACTATTTATACACACAAATATCCAACCACAACATTATTTCGAGCAAGGCAAAAAAAACATTTTAAATTCGTTATCTTTTGTTACAATCTTCGTTCCCGGGTTTGGAACCGCGTCTTCTTGATTTGTGTGACGTTTCGACCATTCTATGTTGGTCTTTATCAAACGACTGAATTGGTGGGTTTGTTGCAGGGTTTATATATCCGGCTGTAGAGGCGTGGTGTTCCGCCTGACGAGTTCGTTTCGCCTCAGCGATTTCTTGATGACCGGTTTCCAAATGCTTGGTAGTTGCAGGCCTGTGTCTCTGTTAAAGTTGTTGGGGTTCTTGGCAATTTCCATAGATTCCCTAAATAGGCTAGGCCAGAAGTGGTTGGCGCGGGCCAGTAATTTTGTGTCGTCGAAAAGTATGGTATGCCCCATGTCCTGGGCATGTTCTGCTACGGCCGATTTTTCTATTTGTTTTCTTTTTGTTTGCCCTTCATGTTCTTTAAGGCGCGTTTGTATGCTTCTGCCAGTCTGTTCTATATACACTTTTCCACAGGAGCAGGGTATGCTATATATGCCCGGGTGATTCAATCCTGAGCCAGGCGTTCTTCTTAGTTTACTGGAGAGCGTCACTGGAGCGTTGAAGACTGTATTGATGTTGTGTTTTTGGAGTATTTTCGATATTCTGTTGGTTACTCCTCCGATGTAGGGTAGATAAGTTGTAGCGATGTAGTCCTTCTTCGTTTTCTCCTTCGGCGTGGCACTTTTCTGTATGGCTCGAAGTATATGTCTTTGTTGATAACCGTTTTCCTGCAGAGCTCTTGTAAGCATGTTTAATTCTTCTTGGATGGTCTCTGGGGTACATATTTCTTTGGCTCTGTGGATTAACGTGTTGATCACTTTTAAACACCAGCGTACACCACGCGTTAGTGGTGACTTCTCAATTCGGGTAGTTGATATTCCGTTTCTACTGAGGACCAAGAATGAACCCTAACCGTAAATGCTAGACGTAATTCACGTGAAACCGGCTCGACAGCCGCGTTTAAGGCTAAAACCCTGTCATTTCGACTTGTTTACTCAATAACATTTAGTGATTGGGGGTAAATTTTTATATTTTAAGTACATTTTTGGAGTGTTCTATTTGTGTTGAATTAAAAAAGAAACAATTCTTAACAACAATTAAGTGTGTTGGATATTAGTAAATTTAGGAACGAAGCGACGAAATAGCGCTTTGGTAAGTACAGTAAATCTTTTATTTTACAAATTGATATTAATTTTGTTACATTTTTAAATCCGTAATATTATATTGTGTTCATTCAACAAGTAAATAAAAACCTCATGTAAACTAGTAATGTATATTATTCGCATGACAGTATATTGGTATTTTTACATTCTTTCAGAATGATGGCCCATCTAACACACATTTTATGGTGGAACGAAGAAAAGAATAAACGCAACATTAAGAAATATGCAAACGTAACTTGCGAGATGCAAAAAATTATATCAAAATTAAGTTTTGTCATATCTTTGTGTATTATTCGCCAATTTTAATTTCACAGTCCAGCTTAATATATAAATTACATTGTATATTTATTTGTAACGATAAAATACTGCAATGAATAAATGAAATCAACTAAACAAAATAGAATTACCGAATTTAAAAAATACCCATCCAAAGTGCTGACCATTGAAACAAAATTAATTCAGTAAACAAACTATAAGATAAGAAAACTTTACAAAATCGTTGTGTAATATAAAAACAGGAACAAAACGTATCACAATTAAAAAAAAAAACTACCATAAATTCTTTAACGTAAGACAGAGTGTACAAAGTTACATGGCGGTAATTTTTAAACAAATACGCGTTAAGCACATTTCACTTGTGAACGTGCGCAGTAGGATTTTCTGTACTAACTTTCCTAAAATAGTAGATACCCAACTTGGGTAAACCCGCCGTGACCCTCTACTACTGACCAAATGAACGAGGGTCAGGTTAAAGGTTGATTAAAGTTTTTTTTTTTTGTATGAATACAAATGTATGGGTTTAAGAAAAAGTCATAATTTGTTCGTTTTGCCGGTTTTTTATAAAATGCCTAGGCGTTTTATAAAATAGCGAATTTCACATTATGCCTACGACATATACAGAATATTCAATACGTCTTGAAGTAATCATTAAATAAATTTACAACGTGAGTATTACAAGAACCTGAATATGTTTGCAATGTATAGGTAATATCTAAAAATGCCTAAAAATCGCTTACGTAGTACTGGGTAAAATTTAATAAATCTTAATACTTATTTATTCGAATTATTTACTAATAGCGACATAGAAATTTTTCCTTTCAACTAAATGCGCATAATTATTTAAATTAAATTAATTGCTAAAATACGGTTTTGTATTATTTTAAAAGGAAGTTAATATTCAAATCAAAAGAACTATAAATTTTCTGCAATAATATATGCCATATTTATTGATATTTATCTTCCAAGACTGAATTTCTTTAAGTTTTCGTCATTATAATTTTAAAATAAAAATAAAATTACTGTAAATTGTACTGGAATATGATACTATTATAGCTCTATAGCTGTGTTGGTAATGTTGTATTGCTTCTTGAAATAGTCGTATTTAAACGTAAATTTGTTTGCAAGTACCTATACAGTAATTCTGTTTGAAACTCTTGCAAAATGCAATAAGAGACCTGGTAGTATTAAATATTTGTTCAGAGTAAAACGTAATTCTTTGTAATTTACATATACAAGCACATGACATCATTAATATAAAATATGTATATTTTACTTCTAATACTTAAAAATTTACATCTTTCTAAAATTTTACTTTTTACGGAATAATTAAACACGTTTATAACGGTTATCAAAACATATAGTGGCATCATCATCTCAGATTTTCTTAAATACGCTATTAGTTGAATAATCTCCCTTAAAAATATAACACACTTTCTAAAGTTTTATCATATTATGTCAGCATTTAAAATGATTCATACAAATGTGCTAATATATGAAGCAAAAATGTTGAACAGTTATTTGTTTATTAAAATCTGCAAAAATTAACTCTTTAAATACTATTCTTTTTAATTCCACTATTTGATCCTAAAGGGTTTTATGCGCTCTGCATGCGTTTATTACATCATCCATTACATTAAAAGCTTGCGAATGAAATGTAAGTACATTAAGTACCGTTAACATTAAAAAAATATGTATGTTCATCATAAGAAATTCTGTTTTTGTCATATCAACGCAGTTTAGTTTACTAATAGGGTTTTACTAAACAAAACAAAATGGGTTTATTGCACAAAAAAAATGCAAGGTCCAAGATGTACTTTAACAATTAAACAAACCCAACCGCATACAATAGAGCGGTCTTCAGATAATTACATGCAATTGGGTCGCCGATAACCTGTAATTCCAATATTTAGCAAGATCATCTCCTTTAATTAAAAAATCGCCGAATATGGTTATCACGGTAAAGGGGAGCCTTCATACTGTCTATTGTATATTAGAACCGCTAAACCTTTTCTGCGATCACAAATTTCATAATAAATTACCCACACGTCATCGCCAAAACATTTTATTTGAAATACACTCACTTATAAACGTTTCTGAGTTTTCTAAACGTAGTTTTTTCATGTAAAAAGCTTGGTAAAACTACAATTAATCTCTCACTTTTTGTGTTCGGTAATATTTTAATTTGTACTGTTGAATGAACGTTGTCTTAGATTACGTGTGTTCGGTTTTTTGTGAATCGATAAAGATCACGTCCGCGTCAAACTAGAAATGACAGTAAAGATCCTCCCATCTTCATAGGACAATAGGATAGCTTAGCTTCAATAGCCACCCACATTTCTCCACTTCATTGTTATGGTTTCATCTTTTCGATGACTTGTAATTTTTATATTTTGCAATACTTCTCAGTACACTTCTAGAATGATGTAGAAAATAGAAATTATTATTAGTCGAGTTTCACTTCTTAATGACGAATAAATTCTTCTAACAGTTGAACATTGGTATAAAATTGTTCGTGATCGGTTACGTTATGTTTTTTTTTACTGAGAAATTAACACGATTTTTTTTTTTATTTTATTATTATTTTTATTTAATCTGTCCTTTGTTGTGGTATCCAGGCATTATATCTTTCTAAACTATCATTTTGTGGCTTGACATATTTCATCATTAGATTGCTTTCAAAATAACAAAGAATTTATACAAACGTCGGTATTTCACAGTTTCATGTGTGCGATCATCACTATTCCCTACAAAATAATTTGTAAGTGCAAATCAAGGCCCCCACATCCTGAAGCAGGATCTTTGGCGAGCCTCCCTAGTCCCTACCTACCGCGTTACAGAATTTTGGCTAAAATAAGTCAGTTCAAATGATGACACAAAAAAAGTTAAATTTTTAGTACTTATTAAATACTTATTTCATTTAAAACAAATATTTATTTGAAAAAACTTTTATGGATTTAAGTAATACTTACAATAATTATCACAAACTTTATTTTCCAGCTTTAGTCGGCGCTTATTTTTCAATAAATTCAGTAAAATCAACTTGCTTAGCTAAATCATTTTCGATGCACAAAATGATTAAGTCGCTGACTAGTTGTACTTCTTTGCGATGTAATCAATGAATTTGTCGGTCTGCGAAACGATCTATCAGCTGCAGAAACAGTAACTGGTACTGTACAAAAGAACTTAATGGCGAGGCAAATATTGGCAAATATACCTTGCAGGTTTTTGTCGTAAATATCGTTCAGAAGTCTAATCGGAATTCTTTCAGTGCCAAAAACTACCTTGTGAATCTTCTAAGTGTTCTGGCAAATCTTTTTCGTAGATATTTTCAACTTTTACTGCTTTTGTGGTGAGTTGTCCATCGTCTAAGTTCGAAAAGTTCAAAATGGGTGACAATAGTTCACATAATATGGTATCTCCTGCTTCAAAAATCATTGATAATAAAATCTAATACTGTGTAAACTACGGAAATTCTAAAATCCTGTTTAGGTTCTATAGAAGTTTTCCGGTTTTCGGGAAATTCACATTGCACTCTTACTGCTTCGGCAACTGCCATTGCCTCTTGAACAACACTTTCTCACGAGTAACGTAAATGCTGCATTTCTTGCACTAAGTCTCTTATAAGTGAGGCCTCGACATCAAGAGATATGCCGTTACTTTGTATGACAACGTTCTTGTTGTCAATACTTGCTAATATTTTGTGCCAAACCGCTGTCATCAGCAGGTCTTTAGTTCTGTTCAATGCTGAAGGAGTTAATTCTGTAGCCATCTCTTCAAAAGTGGGATAAGGTGAAAACAACAGCGATTTTTAAATATTAACGGATGCATTTCTACAAACAATGAAGCTAAATGCACAATTTACAACAATTTCACAAGAATACTTCCACTTCGCAAATTTTTAAAACCTTTGATGATTTGTAAAAATATTTATAGGCAGTTTCTAAACAACTTTGTAGTCGTTATGGATTATGTAGATACCGTTTAATGTTTTTACTAGCATTAAAGTTATGTATTTTTTTTGTGGCTAGGCATAAAAATAAATAGGCATTTCTGAGTAATTTATGCTAAATAATATAAATATATAAAATTATAAGCTGATTTGTGTTCATACCAGCAAACAGCTCCTCAAAGTTAAACCCATTTGCCTTCTTTGTGTTTAAATGTTTAAAAGTCTTGGCAGACAGGTTTTTGCATCATTTTTTATTAAATATTGGAGTGTGTGGCCAGGAAGTCATTTATACATATGTCTTAGCGTTTCACATGGTAATAGCAATTGCATCTACCGCAGTTTTAAACACGCAATGCGCAATCGGTTCTTGCAAAATTGCTTGAGGCGTTATAATACTTATATCATACAGATTGACGCATCTTACGTGCCCATTAACAAAATTAAATATTCTCGAACGCATTGCAAAGTCACAGGCGATACTTAAACATATTTTTCTTTGAATAATAATTCGCAAAAATATTTACGCGTAATTTGATCGATAAACACATTATCGGATAACTGTGATGGTTACTATAAAGGTAGCGTTGCCTATTGATAGTATTCAAACAGAATTTACACGTATATGGAAGACTACACCACAAAACGAGGTGCAAAAATCATTTGAATCGCTATTAGATTGACGTAACAAGTGCATTCAATCAAAAAGATATTAATTCGAATGAATAAAAATTAAAAACTGATTAAAGTGGTTTTATTTTCATTTAACAGCACCAGTCTACGAATTTTATTGTCGGAGTGTTTAAGAGAAGATAAAAAAAAAGAAACGCAAAACAGAAAAGTGTGGAAAACCAACGTCAGAGCAATACTTCACCTAACGGTATCTGGACCAAATTTGTATTTAGTCACGAGTCCTTCCAATCTTAGGAGTGCGACTGTCGAGTTGTGTTGTTCTGACTTTTTTTCATGTTTTTTTGTCTTGTGCTAGATTGTTCATGTCTTTCCATTTGATGTTTCTGCCCGTTGCTACTATTTTTTACTTCGTCTTGCCAGATTTTTCTCGGTCCACCTCTTTTGTTTTTCCCTGTGATCTTGCTTTAGAGGCTTTTCTAGTTAACCTCTCTTCTTTCATCCTATTAATGTGACCCAACCATCCCAGCTGTCTTTCTTATATTTTTGTTTCAACTGATTTTATCTTTAATTGTTCTGTATATGTTTCACATCTGATTCCATCTTATTTGGTTTTTCCTTAGATTTTTCCTAGAAATCTCATTTCAGCTGAATTCAATCGGCTACTATTTTTATTTGTGTGTCCACGTCTCACTTCTATATAAAATTGCCGGAGTTACTACCTTTTTGACCACTTCCACTGCTGTTCGTTTTGGAACTTATCTATTTCTGAAAAATGTTGTTCTTAAACTGTCAAATATTCTTTCAATATTTCTTGTCCTTTTGCTTATTTCCTTGTCTATTCCTCTACTTTTCTCTATGATCACTCCTAAATATTTAAAGGTATGCCCTTTTTCCTCTGTTGTAACGATTATAGTTTTTTCGGTATATACTTTCGTATTGTTTTTTACCAATTCATGGTTTAAGGTTTCTAGATTATGTTGCTGATTCTTTTCTGTTTCCGCGAATATTAGCTCAGTTATCTGGACTAAATTAAATAATATTAAAGAATCCTCAAATTTGAAGAGCTTTTAAATTGTTTCGTCACAAAAACTCAAATAAAAGTAGGAATCAGAAATTTTGAGTCATACTTCTTAGTAAAATTTTGATAAAGGCTTCACGTACTTCAAAAGCTTTCACAATTACATACTTAAATCTGAAACATAATGTATTTAAAATACGTTTAACTAACTATAAATACTCTATTGCATATATTTAACATCCTAGTTTATACGTTTATTAATAGATTGTTTCAATAATTATTGTTATTATCCATTAATTGTTAGTATGTAGCGAATAATGCGCGATAACTGGTTTATACGGGAATTATTTGCTAAATATGAAAATACCGCCCTACCAATTAATAATAACAGCTCCTATCTGAGATAACAAAAACTAAGTTAATAAATTCTTTGATTGCACCGGCGTATTCTTATTGATTTAATAGCTATCTTGTATGCAATCAGCAATCATTTTTTTCCGCATTCCTCATAGTGATAATAAATCTCAACAATGTTGCATATCATTAATGAGTGTATAAGTTCATCTTCATTTATGATTAATTAATTTCATCATAACACGAGTAACTGCAATCCTTGTTCTATTATAATTACTGGAAGCGAAGTAGGTAATTTTAAATACATTGCACACATCCAGTAATTAGATGGAGAAGAGATAGGTTACTGTTGCACCCACCGTAATGTGATAGTAATTAATGTGTGCCGGTGTAGGCAAATATTCCCATAAATCTATCATTTATTTTAATCAAACTATTATCCGGTTTGTTGTTGTGTAAGCGTCATCTTAAATCAGCTCGTATTTACATACGGGAATATTTTGATGGTCGTTTTACAGTGAACATGGCGCACCCAAAATCGTTTAAAATATTGCACTGGGTGACGGTGTAGTGACCTACCCGACACCTTCTGTTGTAATTTTCGATTCATTTGCGACACGATTTTTTTAATGTAAATGATAGAATCGCATGCATTGCTTAAATTTATGGACTCATCTGTACCAATAAGGACATTCATTTTACATAAAGTTATGCCGTCGTTTTCGCTATAACCATAGCCTTTGTTTTTGTTATATTCATATTCATATTATATCTACTTAATGTATCTGGCCATACGTCTAGATTCAGTAGCAAGTCCTTTTCGTGTTTAGCCAATAGCACCACATCATCTGCAAAGGCTAATTCTGTTAAGGATATTGGTTTTAGTTTATTCCAACTACTGTGGGCTTTCTTTGTGTTTTGCTTACCTTCTTTAATTATTTTATCCATAAGAAAGTTGGAAAACGGCGTTAGTTGTGCCAATACCAAAAGTGAGACGAACCAAAAAATGCGAAGAATTTAGGCCAATAAACATATTACCTAGATATGAACAAATTTTGGAGTCTGTTGTCAAACGACAAATATTACAGTTTATAGAAGACAACAATATACTATCAGACGCTCAATCCGGCTTCAGAGCCAAACATTCATGTGAAACATCATTAAATCTTGTGCTAGCTGATTGGAAGCAACAAATTGAAAATAACAAATACATTGTGGGGGTATTTTTAGACTTTAAAAGAGCATTTGAAACCATAGATAGAAATAGGCTCATTAAAAAACTGGAACAATATGGCATACGAGAAATCGAAAACATGTGGTTTGAAAGTTATCTAACAACTCGCTATCAAAAAACTAAATTTAACAATATAGAATCAAAAAAAATTATCAGCACACTAGGTGTACCACAAGGTTCAGTTTTGGGTCCTTTACTTTTTGTGCTGTACTTAAATGATTTGGAACACAATATAAAAAACTGTAGTGTAAATCTCTTTACAGATGACACTTTAATCACAGCTTCTGATAGCAACCTAGAGTCGGCTATTAATAAGATAAATAATAACCTACACGTTGTATCAGAATGGTTAAAAGTTAACAAATTAAAATTAAATACAGACAAAACCAAATTTATGATAATAGGAAACAGGCCAATACCGAATGATGTAAGCATTAAAGTTAAAATAGATAATGAAGAACTTGAATGTGTTTCGCAAATTAAATATCTTGGCGTTATGATAGACAATAAACTTAAGTTTAACAGCAATGTGGATTACATTGTGAAAAAAGTTGCGATAAAAATTAGTTTTCTAGGCAGATTAACAACCAAAATTAGCCTGTCAGCAAAAATTACAGTATATAGGTCACTAATCGCTCCACACTTTGATTACTGTGCGAGTATTTTGTTCTTATGCAACGAATGCGATTTGATTAAGTTGCAGAAACAACAAAACAGAGGAATGCGTGTTATTTTAAAATGCTCGAGATACACTAAAATAAGCGAAATGTTAAATACCTTAAAGTGGTTAAGTATACGTCAACAAATTACTTTTAATTGCCTTTTTTTAATATACAAGGCAATAAATAATTTTTTACCACGTTACATGACTAAAAATTTAATACAAAACTGTAACATTCACGAATACCAGACCAGGAACAAAGACGACTTTAGACTACCAAAACTATCGAAAACAAATACACAGAACGCCTTGTACTACAAAGGGCTCAAGATTTTTAATGAATTACCTGTGGAAATTAAACAAACAACTTCCATATCAAATTTTAAAAAACTATGTTTCGAATATGTGAAAAATAATGTTAAGATTTAATAGTTAAGAAAATATGTACAAACAAATATTAGCGTGTTGACGAGTCGCTCATGGTCACGGATTGACGAGCCGCCCAGTTTCAAGACGCATTCTTGCATACGAGGCCCATAGCCGGATGTTATAGATCATAAAGATTAGATTAGGTCATAAGGGTGAAATGTTTATGTTAACACGATTAGTATCGGTAACTGCGAAGGCAGGGTTTTTAAGTTAAGTTGTATTTTGTATTCCAAACTGAGCAGTTCAGCTTTGATTATTGTTAATATATCTTTATATTTGAATTATCTATTTTATTTCTAAAATCCGCGACGCAGTCGCTAACATCAGAAGTGGGATCAGAACGGCATTCTGACGATTGAAAAAGTTTTGAAAACGAGTATTTGGACAATTTTAAAGTTTATTCGAGGTGTTTGTGTGTGTTATACAAGCTGATGGAATACTTCGTTACACCAGCGTTAAGGCATAATTGGCCCAGTGTTGCATTTGTGATGATGTGAAACTTTTTGTGCTAAAATATGCCATAAAAACAATATAAAAGCGTCAGTATGAGTACATGTTTGTGCTGTTGCAATTTTGTAAAAAGTGAACTGGTTTGAAAATGGAAAAAGGGCGAAAATCGGTGAGCATTAAATTTTGGTACGACAATGTACCATTCCACCATGAAAAAAAAATGGAACGACATGAGAACTGGAATAAAGTAAATGGTTTATGCGAAATCGAGTTAAAGGACAAAACAGTACAATCAAAGCTATCAGTTATGGATTACCGAAGTAAGATGCGAATGGTTATGGACAGCGAAAGTGAAGATAAAATCGTAATTAATATTGGAGGAACTTGTAGAACAAAAGCTGGACTAGAAAATTGAAGATATAATTAAAAAGAATTTTGGTACTGGCAATAAGATTCGTAACATAAACAAAAGGCATGGACTAGGGTAACGTTACCGATACGTCGTCAGAGGATGGAATAAGCCAGACGCCCCGGACCAAGCGATTCGGAGCATTTGGGTGAGATCATTCTGATTTTTAATCCAGATAGGCCCTAATGTAATAGTTGGGTAAATAAATAATTAGATAGACGAAATATGGTCAGATTTCTGCACTATGAAATGAAATGTTTTAATCTGTTACAGTGAACAGCTATTACTATTTTTCCAGGCGAAATTTTGTAATTCATTGTTGATATTTGACTAACCATGTTGTAAGGTCCAATCCAGGAAGCTGCTATATTAAAATTTTCCATATCTTATAGTTTTTATCATAAATACACTTGGGAGTAAATTTAGATTTACGAGTTAGTTCGCGCACTAGTTGTTGAGTAATTTGTAACTTCTGCTTTAAACCTTGAACATAATACTTTTTGTTTAATAGATGAAAATTCCGAGGTATTTTGACGGTCTAATTACAGTTTCGGTTAACATTTTATTAATTTGTGTATTTATTACTGGAGCAAATAAGCTAGTTACTGGTTCTTTTAGAATGGGCATCGGAAAACAAATATTCGATTTCGACACCATTATTTTGTTACATGTGGGGTAATGGTTGCAAAGCGATTGATTGTGAAATGTAGGACTTGAATAGGAGTTAGATTTGCTAAACCTATTTGTTACTTTTATTAAAACAAGACGTTGTGTCATGAACTGTCTTTTTGCAATTTTGACTCAATTTTGCGTCATTATAATGGGATGCTCTTGGCTTGAACGATCATTTGCCAATTCGTTTTCTTTTTGGATTGCGTGATCGAATGCTGAATTGGGAGTTGCAAAATCGCGAGCTTGAACTATGAGTTTTGGATGTTGTCTAATAACCTCGACACCGAAAGGCACAAGAGGAACCGATTAAGAAGAATAACCAAAGTAAAGTGGGTTAGAGCTCTGCTCAGTGGCGGATCCAGGGGGGGTAAATGGGGTAATTACCCCCCCTAAGACTAAGATATTTAAAAAAAAAAATTAAGGTTTACAAATAGGTATTTTATTTCCTGCGTTGCCGCTTTAGCTTATAACAACGTCAAGTGAAGATAGATAAAAATGAATTTATAAATTCCATGGTCACTTGTTTAAGTAAAGTATTTGAAAACAACGATCTAATAAAATTAAAGCTTAAATCTGAAATCGATTTTTGGACACTAGAATGGCTGAAGAAATTCCAGTTAAACGAAAATGTACCTGACAATTCTTTTGAAACATATAAAAAAATGTAACGCCGAAATATACCCCACTTTAAAAATCATTTTGCAAATTTTAAGCACTCTTCCTGTTAGCGTTGCCTAGGCAGAAAGGAGTTTTTCGGTTTTAAAAAAGTTAAAAGGGTGGTTCCGATCTAATATGACACAACAACGTTTAACGGGATTGTCTTTATTACACATTCATAAAGATATACAGGGTGAGTCACGACGGACGCGTCGGAGTTTTATGGCGAAACGGTTTATATTTTTCAATTTCTGTCGCTGTTAGATTATGTAAGTCAATAAGGGCTACATTTTAAAAATATTTTCAAATGTACAGGGTGCTCCAAAAAAGAGTGCCATATCAAAGTTATACTTTTTCTTATGGAACACCCTGTATATTTTTACATTTTTGGATTCCTCTTTAAATTTAATTAAAAAAATGTATAAGGTCATATGGGTCTAAAGTCAACCGTTCTCGTGAAAATCGGATTTTCATGAAAATACAGTATTTTCAAAAATTTTCAACATTTAAAAACTTTGAGAAGTCTCAAGAAATTCGCTTGGAGATAAGATTGACAATAGATTATGTAACACTTTGCACCACCTACATTTTTAAAATATTATACAGGGCGTTTTTTACGCTTGGTCAAACTTGTGAAACTTTAAACATCGATAACTCATTTTTTTTAAATACAACGCCCTATATTTTTTTGCACCGTCTTATAGAAAATTTAATTCTCTTTTAAAAACATTAAGGCTGTTTTTCACCTAAAATTGATATTTTCCGAGATATCGCGATTTTATTGTTAATTATTAGGGCAAAGTAATATTTTCAAGTAGGCTATGAAGGTAGACAGCGGTAATTTAAAACAATTGAAAGAAAAAACAAGACACTTATAATTTTATCCTTTGACTACACCCTTTTAACATAGTTTTATAGGAAATTTGTAGTTTTACCATACTTACGTTTAAATAGAGATTTTTTAATATTATTTATGCATTTATTTATTGGTTCAGTGTTATAAGATAATTACTAAATCCTATAAACCATTTTTTGTCTGTTTACGATACGATACTACGACACTCTACCGAAAACAGTACCAACCATGTTTTTTTTTTTTAAATGTAAAATTAGACAAGTCAGTATTACTTTTTTTTTAAATCAGCGTTCCGTTCTCGTACCTAATACATTATCAATCGGTTTTTAGGACTTGGCAAACGATCAAACTCAATTATACGAAAAATATTGTGGCCCTGATGAGAAACCTAATTTAAACGTAAAAATGGTAAATTACAACTTTCTTATAAAAAAATGTCAAAAATGTGTAGGCAAACGACAAAATTATAAGTTTCCTGTTATTTCTTTTAATTGTTTTAAATTACCTTCATAGCCTACTTGAAAATATTACTTTGCCCTAATAATTAACAATAAAATCGCGATATCTCAGAAAATATCAATTTTAGGTGAAAAACAGCCTTAATGTTTTTGAAAGAGAATTAAATTTTCTATAAGACGGTGTAAAAAAATATAGGGCGTTGTATTTAAAAAAAAAGAGTTATCGATGTTTAAAGTTTCACAAGTTTGGCCAAGCGTAAAAAACGCCCTGTATAATATTTTAAAAATGTAGGTGGTGCAAAGTGTTACATAATCTATTGTCAATCTTATCTCCAAGCGAATTTCTTCAGACTTGTCAAAGTTTTCAAATGTTGAAAATTTTTGAAAATACTGTATTTTCATGAAAATGCAATTTTCACGAGAACGGTTAACTTTAGACCCATATAACCTTTTACATTTTTTGAAGTAAATTTAAAGAGAAATCCAAAAATGTAAAAATATACAGGGTGTTCCATAAGAAAAAGTATAACTTTGATATGGCACTCTTTTTTGGAGCACCCTGTATATTTGAAAATATTTTTAAAATGTAGCCCTTATTGACTTACATAATCTAACAGCGACAGAAATTAAAAAATATAAACCGTTTCGCCATAAAACTCCGACGCGTCCGTCGTGACTCACCCTGTAGATGTCTACATAAATATAATAAATACATTTGGAGCCAAATGTAGAAAACTTAATTTAATTATATAATTTAAAAAAAAGCCAGATCGTGTATTCACTATCGCTATTAATTAAATAAAGTACTTTTTGTTTCAATAGAATTAGTTTTAATTCAATGTATTATTGCCTAAATTAAATCTGTACAGGGTGGTTCCAAATTCGAGAGGATTACATGGGTATCTCGCATAATAGTCAGGATGGAGGGGCGGTTAAGTTACGCGGTTAAGTTACCAAAAAGGTGTACTTTTTTAGGATATTCTATCGTTTCCGGTTTTCGAGTTATTAAAGAAAAACTGTTTTTGTTATATTTATAGTGTGTCATACCTCCCTGTATATTACAAAAATAGTCATATTTATTCTAAACTTTCCGTATACTTTTAGCTATTGGCCTGTTTTTTTTATTTGAAAAATTGATAATTACAATTATTAAGGGGCGAAGCAAAACCATTGCTGATTAAAGTTGAGAGAAAGAAAAAAAAAACAGCGGAGGCCAATTAGCAGGGGCCCACTGAAAGTTTTAATTACCCCCCCCTAAGTTGGAGGGCTGGATCCGCCCTTGCTCTGCTGCTGTATAATTCTGAAATGGCTTCTGTTTCTGCATCGTCTTTTGTTTTACAAAATCCTTGAAGTAATATTTTCACTATTGCTCTGTCTGGGGTTAATGAATTGATTTTCTAAAGCATTAACAGAGACAGGAAAGATTTGATCTATTATTTCAGTAAGTTTATTAAACGAATTATTTTTGTGTACTGGGTGGCACCAAGTGAGGTTCCGCACAGTTTGTTTGACGTGCGCTCCGACAACACTTCAATATGTCGAAAAACAATTATTAAGAATAACGATAACGATAAGACTATACGAGACGAAAAAGTGGCGAACGTTTCGATGCTTCGTTCGTCTTAAAATATTAGGGGCTCGACGCTATCTAAACACATAACTTTACAGTAAAAATTTGAGAACTGAGTTACGACTTTTGGGATTTAGAACTTATAGAATTCATAAACCGAATTGTAATCTTATAAACAAAATAAGAAGAATTTAACATTTAATTATATTATGACCATTGTAGGTAGCACTGTACTGAAACTAATTTTGATACTAAGTGGACAAGCTTAGGATATTTTCACAAGAACGTACGATACAGCGGCGGTTCTTAACAACGCAAATGGTTCAATAGGTTCACCAATGATAATTCACCTTGGGTTGCATAGAAACATGCGTTTACGTTTGTTTTCTTTCCGACGTCATAATTTTACATCAATTATATTAAAATCCAGGTAAAATAGTTAGAATTAAAAAAGAAGTTTTTGCATAAATCGATGACGCGCTATGTTAATGACAATTTAGCTCTAACTTAAAGATGTGGATTAATTTATAAGGCATCGTTATAAAAATCAGCCATTTAGATCAAAGGGGCCGCGTCGATACTTTTTTTAAATTTTGAAACATCGATTAAGGAATATTCTCTTTGCTGTCTATGGGTCACTAGATGTGGCTAGATGTGAGAAAATCTTAAAAAACAGTTATTGGTTCCCTAAATTGAAAGTTTATTAAAAAGTATGTAACGTCATGTTTTATGTGGGATTACAGAAAGAGAAAATTGCGGTAAGTTAGAAGGTATGTTGCATACTGTAGCAAAACCAAATCAAAGTACGTTTGACTACTGTTTTGAGAATTCGGCGTCGTTAGAACGAGATATTGGTAATATGGAAACAAACAATGAAAGAAAGGCAACTAAAACACGATCGGCATTATAAAAAGAGAAAAAGCGCATTGTAGCTATCGACGTGTTTCAGGATAATGTGAAGTATTATGTTTGATTTTAGCTGATAGTTGTGGTTTAGTGATCAGTCAAGAGAAAGAAAAAAAAAAGGAGAATCGACAATACAAATGGCCTCCAAAAAAAGATCGGTTTTTGGGAAACGAGTGGTAACTAGATGGGTTGCATTTAAACGATTAACAATGACCCTTTCGATAACGTATACGATGGTGGGTTGGTTATTTGATTTGGAGATTTGCAGACATATTAACCCATCAGGTTATCAATATATTTGAGCGATTAAGATGGTAAGTCGATTAAGCATGCACAATCATAGTGATTACTTGCCTGTTCTAGTATGTGATTGCATTGCAAAAATGTTGCTTGATTATTGTACCACCTCGAGTAGTCTGATGTGGTTTGCTAAGAACATTGTTGCTTACCTATTGCGAAGCTTAAAATACTTTAGTGGTTTGCTAAGCAAAGGGTTGCTTGCCTGTTAGAGAATGTGAATAGCAAAGAAGAAATTGCTTGCTTGTTGCAAAAACGTTGTGAACGTTGCTGGCCAGCGTTAAAAGACATACTTCGAAATTTGAGATATGCGGAGCAAGGTGTTGCTCGCCTGTTGTGATTTGTTATGTTGAGATATGCGGAGCAAGACGTTGCTCGCCTGTTGAGTTATGCGGAGCAAGACGTTGCTCGCCTGTTGAGTTATGCGGAGCAAGACGTTGCTCGCCTGTTGAGTTATGCGGAGCAAGACGTTGCTCGCCTGTTGAGTTATGCGGAGCAAGGTGTTGCTCGCACTGCAACTAAAGGTTGTTTCGGCCTTGTGAGCAGTTCGCTGCTTGCGAAGCCGTCGAACAACTATTTTTTTTTCCAGATCAGTTGCTAATTGATCGACAATGACAAAGCAACTTATTGTTTGCATCGTTACTTAACGTTATTCCGACTTTTCGAGCAGCTCGCTGCTTCCGAAGCCGTCGAGTAACTTTCAACGATTCTGTTTGTCTCGCATACTAATTGCATAATGTGATTTCCAGATGCTTCTCAATTTTGCTCTCTCAGGTCAGGATGGTTGAGTATTAGCGTGTTGACGAGTCGCTCATGGTCACGGATTGACGAGCCGCCCAGTTTCAAGACGCATTCTTGCATACGAGGCCCATAGCCGGATGTTATAGATCATAAAGATTAGATTAGGTCATAAGGGTGAAATGTTTATGTTAACACGATTAGTATCGGTAACTGCGAAGGCAGGGTTTTTAAGTTAAGTTGTATTTTGTATTCCAAACTGAGCAGTTCAGCTTTGATTATTGTTAATATATCTTTATATTTGAATTATCTATTTTATTTCTAAAATCCGCGACGCAGTCGCTAACACAAATATAAGCAGCATTAAGATAATGTAAAATTAGCTAAAAGCTAAATAAAGATTTCTTATTATTATTAAGAATTACAAAGAGCAGTGGAAAAATGTACACAATATCAGAATATTCGAGTTCACTTGTACCTAGGTATAGAAATTGTTTTCTACTTTTATCTTACCATCAAAATATAACACAATCAAACAGCAAGAAAGGCAAATATTATAATTTAATTACCAGAGTTATATCAAACTGTTGTGTAGGTTGTGTTACATTTTTCTGCTTTTCATCTCGATAATAAAGTTCATTATATTTTTAATCTCTTTACGATATTAATCACTATGTTTAAATTGATATAAGGAATAACGGTCTGTAATGTTTAATAAAACGTAATGTTAACATATAATCTTAAAAAAACAACTAAGTGTACCTATAGTTTAGTAATTTACCATGACCATTTATGAAACTTACAATTATTATTATATTTTTATATTTTCGCAATAGACAATGACTACTATTAAATTAAAGTATTTAATTGATTTATTTCAATTTATTATTAAGCTTATGTACCATTTGATAAATTAAACACATTATAGTGAGCCTTGAAACAAACGTTTATTAAATGATAGCACTGACCTACCTTCTCATGAAACGGGAAATACCCATGTACTGAACGATGAAAGGAAATCATAAAATACTTTATTAATAATTTCGCAACCATCAAATTAAAAGGTTGCCGAACATGTCAAAATTATGCCGTCTATTAATTTTAGATTTATAATTGAAATCAAGAAAAACACGATGAAATTAATACTTGGTATTGAATTACAAAAATTATTAGTAGTTGTAGTAAGTTCATCAGTTTGGTCGTTTATATTTCTAGTAATTGAAAAAATTATATTTTTTATTCAAACAGAATAGCTTTTCATAAAAGCTTTTGATAATGGCCAGGAGAGCTGACCGAAACGTCGAGACTTTATAAATACTACGCGGATAAACTCCGAAGATAAAATTAAAAATTTATATATATTATTCCGAAGGTTCTCGCGGTTCTAATTTGTTGAACTAGGTTCTCGGGCGCTGAACCGCGTCTGTTTCGACGAGTTTACCCTCGTCATCTTCAGGAGTCTGGATTGATTATTTTAATGAAGTCAATCGAGTTACGTCCGTTGACTAACAAAAGTAAGATGAACTGAATCCTGATGATAGTTAGTTGACCAACCCAATAGGTAGGTACATAAAAGACAAATTTTTCACTCTTGATAACACTACAGGAAGCGAATCTAATGTTACATCCTTCAATATCAGTATAATATTGCAAAACTGCGATGAATTATTTATCTAAATGAAATGAGAGCTAATTATGGTAATTTAATAGATATAATTACAGTGAAAATTTTTACACAACTAATGAATTGTTAATTTACTGCTGCTACATGTGTTACTTGGAACAAAATCTCTTAAATACAGACAGATAAGAAGCTGTTTCCATTGGATTTCAACTTGCTACAATATCGCATCCATTTGCATGAAAAGCAACATAGGTTTTGTACACCTATCTTTCATTTTAACTGCCATTTTGCTTTTGTGATAATACACTTACAAGACACAGTTATTTGCCATGACCATTAATCCTGTGATGGGAGAGAGTATTCCAAGACAATCAAAAGCTGGCATTTAAATTGGAGAATAGAAATCAAAAATAGTAAGGCACGTGTGCATCACAAGAAAGTATTCATCTTATACAAATCAGATAGTTTCCGGCAAAAGACAAATCTAGCAGCGAACCACAAACAGAGTAAGGATATTTATTTCTGTTCCACATATATAACGCAGTCGGATGTAAATACCAAACACCATGAGACCGCATGTAAATTAATTTAGAATACAATTTATTTCCCTTTTCCGAGCGTGCAAATGAAGGTAACGAACTAATACGTTAGAAGCTTAAACGAGTCCAGTTGCACAATAAGTTCGTTTCCTGTTTAATTTCACATAAATTTTAAGGTTTATTATATAAAAGTAAACTAAAACTATGTATACAATATAGTAAATGTTGATGAATAAATAATACATTTTATACGTACCGGGTATGCAAGTTACCTCCTAAGCTGCTAGGAGATGCAAATTTAGTTGAATACAGTATGACAAAAATGAGAGGTCTTGCAATATCCTCATATTTATACAGGGTGTTCCAATTATACACCGCCAAAAAGTAGGTGCATATTCCTGAGTGAAAATGATGACCATTTGTCAAATATTTTGTTATACGAAAATGCTTCCTTTTAAAGTTAGAGACCTCCAAAGTTGCAAGAAAAGAAAATCAAAACATCGATTACGTCCTAGCCGTTTAAGCTAGAGCTAACAAACTTGGACGAAATGTTTAGGTGTTTCCTATTGACTTTGTGGGATAATTAGAAAGAAAACACGTAATTGGAAGTATGATTTATAGTCAGGTCATCCGCTTACCATCTTCAGAATTTTTTTCTCTGGAATAACATTGAAAATGTCATTCGTCAATAAGAAAGTACGTCTTAGAAGGAAAAAATTCGTCCCTCTTTGTTTTTTGCTGTAAACGTAGCCGTTTTCGAGAAAATTAGCGCTAAAGATGCATCGACAAACTCTGTTTATACACCTCAAATATTTTTTTTTACTAAACTTAGTTGGCTAATGTCATGCTTGACTTAAGTCTTGTTCATAATTAAGAGGATGACCTGACTTTAAATCATACTTCCAATTACGTGTTTTCTTTCTAATTATCCCACAAAGTCAATGGGAAACACATAAACATTTCGGCCAAGTTTGATAGCTCTAGCTTAAACGGCTAGGACGTAATCGATTTTTTGATTTTTTTTTTCTTGCAACTTTGGCGGTCTCTAACTTTGAAAGGAAGCATTTTCGGATAACAAAATATTTGACAAATGGTCATCATTTTCACTCAGGAATATGCACCTACTTTTTGGCGGTGTATAATCGGGACACCCTGTGTGTTGATTTAAGAAAAATCCTGCCATTTTAGTTTTCATTCCACGCTAGGTATATTTATGTCATTATGTCAGTGTGTTTTAGTCACGATTTTATTTTTTTGTATGATCAGCAAAAACTTCTTTTCGGAATCGAGCTGTAAAACTTTATTCTGGTTGCCTTTTATGATGATCTTAGCTCATGTACATTCCCAGCATCTATCACTTTCTACCAACACAAAATTTAACAGGTTAACAAAAAACTTTTCATGGTCATTATAACGATCCGTAACAAATTTATGCGAATGACATGAATAAACGAATGTTTTAATTGTTCAACAAATTAACATACGTAACCTTACGCTTCAAAGTGTGAGAGACACGTGTATTTTTTTTCAAAGCCTTTTTTTGTTTTGGCGCCACTTAACCTAAACTAATATATATATATATATATATATATATAATCAAATTCCCTTCTACCCGTAGGTACCTAAACTAATAATAATATTTATTAATTCTTTAAAAATTATACTCAAACTTAAAATATACTATTATAATTACCTATCGACTGATGGTGTTTTCCTATTTTGTTTCTAAGGTCTGAAATATGATATAAAATTGTCATTTGCTTAAAAAAAATAGGTATTTGTACCAAAGGGTTATTCATTCACGGTGGACATGCAATGATATAGTTGCTAAATTAATATCGATTAAAATTACACTTAGTTCAACATTTGATTGTTGATAAATCGTAAAACAGAGAAGGTGTCTTCATAACAAAGATGAAAGTGGTATAGATTTCACGAATAAATACTGTTAGTTCTTAAAAACGATTAGCATCAAATTTTAATTCAATTTCTAGACATTAATTACAATTTTAATTTGAATATTACGTATTGAGACGCATTATAAAATTTATTATTACGATTCTGAAATCCTAATGCGTAAATTAAGATCGAAGATAAGATAATGGGAAGAGAAAATGATTTATCCGCGCAAATTTGATTACGAGTACACTTTCATGCCTATTAATCACAGGGGTCTGGTTCGAAAATAAAATTTCGAACGCCTATTTCATCAAATTTTTAATTATCTTTAATTACTTATATAATTGGCTAATATCAGCCGTGTTACGCATGACGTTTAAAATATCAATAGGTCTCTTGCCTCTTCCTGTTTTTGTCTGTCAATCCTTGTGATTAAATAATTAAAAAAATGTTTCAATCAGTTGAATGTCCAGATGAGAGGAGATAAATAAATTCTTGGCCGAAATAAAAACTAGCTTAGCATTTGTTTTGATCAAATCAGTGGTATTCAACACATGGTCACTTAAGACACGTCACGACTTTGTAAATGACTTATAAACAGTTCTTAAACAATACAAAAAATGTTTTTATTTTCAAAGAAAACCTAGTCAAAAACGTCAGTAATTAAAAACATTTATCTATGTTAAGTAAATTAAGAAAATTATCTGTTTTTCTCTTAAATCTAAAACACGACAAATTCCACATAATTATTTTAACAGATTCTGTTATTCCCGAGCATTTTTTTCTATAGAAATACTTGAAATATCTGTACCAAAACTTTAAAAATTTGACAAAGGAAAATATTCTCTAATTTTTCTCTAGACAAAATAACACATTAGGTGACAATAATCTATGTGTTGTATGGGTAACTTTGTTATTATAAGAGTTACAGATCGGTGAAATTAGCAATGTTGGGCAGAATTTCAAGACGAATCCAATGCCATTGTGACATTTGACCTACACCTTCAGTTTTTTTAAATATTTTGAAAAGACTAAATGCAATCGTTTTTTTTTAATGGTAAATAATTTCATAGCCATCTATGTTACAACCAAAATGTGAAATGATTTATGTAAATATTTTTAGGAATAATTAACAAAAAAAACATGACTTTTTAGATACTTTTTTCTTATTCTACGTAAAAATATCTACAGAAATCATTTCACATTTTTGTTTTAACGTAGGTGGCTATCGAAATATTTATCATTGAAAAAATCGTCTGTTGTTTGTTTTTTCAAAATGTGAAATGATTTATGTAAATATTTTTAGGAATAATTAACAAAAAAACCATGACTTTTTAGATACTTTTTTCTTATTCTACGTAAAAATATCTACAGAAATCATTTCACATTTTTGTTTTAACGTAGGTGGCTATCGAAATATTTATCATTGAAAAAATCGTCTGTTGTTTGTTTTTTCAAAATATTCAAGAAGTTAAAGGTGTAGGTCAAATACCAAAATAGCATTAAATTCGTCTTAAAATTCTGCTCCTATAAATACAAAGTTACCAATACAACACATGTAGATTATTGTCACCTTGTACAGTCTAAATTGAATTTTATTTTGGTGTTAAAATTTTGCCCAATTTTTCTGTTGTGTAACTGTTAATATTTCACAAATGAAAAAAGCCAAAATATCTAAAAACTATGATTGCCTTTAACATACGTAAATAAATAAAAATAAGAAAAGAGCTTAACAAAAAACAAGGAAATACATTTATGTTTTATAGACTTGGAAAAAGCATTCGATAAAATCAAAAGAAAAGATGTATGGATGGGCCTAAGAAAGAAGGGAATAGAAATAGAAACAATTGACATAATAAAAGCGATGAACGAAAAAACAGTAAATATTGTAAGAACACAAAATGAAGAATCGGAAGAGTTTGAAACAAAAGAGGGGCTAAAACAAGGATGCGTGCTCAGCCCATTATTATTCTCAGTAGTCATAGATGGGGTAATTAAAGAAGTAAAACAAAAAATGAGACCGTTCCACCTAGGCAACTGGAAAATGGAAAAAATTAACATAACGGAGCTAATGTTCGCAGACTTAGTTGCGAAAACAGAAAAAAACCTGCAACATAATTTAGAAACTCTAAATCTGGAATTGAAAAAAATTAATCTGAAAATAAATACCGAAAAAACTAAAACTATGATCGTTACAACAGAAAACAAAGGGCATAGCATCACTTTAAATGGGCTTAGGTTAGAACAGGTAGAAAGCTTTAAATATTTAGGAGTGATCATAGAGAATAATGAAGGAATGGACAAGGAAATAAGCGAAAGGACAGGAAATGTGGGAAGAATATTTAACAGTTTAAGAACAACATTTTTTGGAAATATAGAAGTCCCAAAAACAACAAAAGTAGAAGTGGTCAAAAAGGTAGTAACTCCGGCACTTTTATATGGAAGTGAAACGTGGGCACTAACAAATAAAAATAGTAGCCGAGTGAATGCAGCTGAAATGAGATTTCTAAGAAAAATCCAAGGAAAAACAAAAAAAGACAGAATCAGAAACGAAACATATAGAGAACAATTAAAGATAAAATCAGTTGAAACAAAAATACAGGAAAGGCAGCTGGGATGGTTGGGTCACATTTATAGGATGAAAGAAGAAAGGTTAACCAGAAGAGCATATGAAGCAAGAACACAGGGAAAAAACAAAAGAGGTAGACCAAGAAAAACCTGGCACGACGAAATTAAAAAAGCAGCAGCGGATAGAAACATAAAATGGAAAGACATAAAAAGGCTAGCACAAGACAGAAAAACATGGAAAAAAATCAGCACAACACAACTTAACAGTCCTACACCTAACAGTAGAAGGACTCATGACTAAATAAAAAAAAAAAAAAAATATTTTGTTATTAAATATCAGTTACTGTTATATTAGAACCAGGGATGGAACAACATTTTAAATTGTTATGTTATTGTATAACGTTATTTATTATTTGTTTTCGTTACATAACGTTACAAATAACGTTAAAAAAATGAATTGTTATGTTATATAACGTTATATAACGTTACATAAATTATGTTTCTTAAATAATGCGAAAAAATTCGGAAGATGATTCCTTATTGAAAATAAGGTGGGGTCTTTTATATAACAATTTTTTCTTAGACGTCTCCTTTCGGAGTTACACCCCCCTAAAGGGGAGCGATAAAATTAAGTTTTTATTTTATTTCTCAAATTTAGATAAATATAGGAGAATTATATTTGGTTGATGTTTTATACTTATGAAAAGGTTTCCCATAGTATTACTTTTAATTATCTTCCACCTTCATAGGGGGCTGATAAGTGCGACCCCTGTTGGTATTTTAATCAGAACTTTTTGGTGAGTTGAACGAGAACAGTTAAAGAATAAAAAAAAACTTCTTAATAAATCAAGTTTTTAAAGAAAATTTAAAATTGCTGGATTTCAACCCACCAAAAAGTCCTGATAAAAAAAACCAACAGGGGTCGCACTTTTCAGCCCCCTGTGAAGGTGGGAGATGATTAAAAATATTACTATGGGAAACCTTTTTATAAGTATAAATCTCCCACATTTATCCAAATTTGGGAAACAAAATACAAACCCAATTTTATCGATCCCCTTTAGGGGGGTGTAACTCCGAAAGGAGACCCTAAAGAAAAAAAAATATGAAAGACCCCTCTTAATTTTCGATTAAGTATCACCTCCCGATTTTTTTCGCATTATTTAAGTAACATGCTGTAAAAAAATAATTTTTATTTGTAACTCTGAAATTATTTTTGGGGTCTGTAAATGTAAATTTAAAAAATAGTACCTACAAAATTACGTTGGGGTTGAGATATTTTATTTTAATTTTAATTTCTAAAATACAAACAAAATATTATATCTTCTGAAAATAAAAAGATCGCCATACAAAAATTTAATTTATAGAGAATAACGATACAAAATAACTGTTAACGAAACGTTATCGGTTATTATAACGTTATATAACGTTATAAAAATATCGTTACGTTATTGTATAAAAAATTATAGTTGAATCGTTATTATAACGTTATCGGGTATCGTTACGTTACGTTTTCCATCCCTGATTAGAACTAATATCTCAAAACGATAGAAGGGCCATATTTAAATGCAGCACAAATTGATTATAGCTTCTGAAAGTATAGGCACCATTTAATTAAAAAAAAGTAATTAACATAAAGATTCCCTATAATTATCAATGATGTAAAGCCTATTTTGTGACAGTCAATTAGAGCGTCACCTAAAACAGATATTTTTATATCAACGATATTATTAAGACAGACCACATTAAAACTAGATTAGGTAGGTGGAGCTATATCATATCCGTGTTTTAATTAATCATGTACGATTGGCTGTCTCATATTTATTAATTTTTAATTCGATCAGTAAAACTTTACATATTTCAAAAATGTAAGTACACCATGCCACCTACAGTAAAACTTTTAAAACCTTACTAATCATCAATAAATAATTGCGAATGAATAACAGTAGGATGTGTCATTTTGTCGGACGAACGTCTAACTCGATTTCTTCCTTTCTTGTAATAACTATTATTGTTTTACCACGTGAGATCTGTACGATGATAATTAAGTAACGTTCTGCTTTGTAATTAAAGCACAACCTAATTAAATTAACCGCGTTTTGCATCAGCTAACAGCTCTGCCTAACGAGCTTCGTATAGTAGGCGTTGAATTGTTGCAGGATTTTACTACACTTGGGCAACATAATTACAGCGTGTATCAGTTGATTCTGGTTGCCTTTCGCATCAGTACAAGTGTTTTAATTTATTTCATTCCGTTTTATTCTGGTAATGTAAACAAATATATAAGGTAAATTCTCCTACATACAACATATCAAAATTTATGGTAAAAATATTAAAAAACATCACACATAATAATGAATATTATATAAAAAATTCGTATGAATTTGTAGATTTCATTAAAAATATAACCTTACCACAAGATTATATTCTTGTTAGTTTTGATGTAATTAACTTATTCACCAATATTCCTACTGAATTAGCAATTAATATAATTTGTAAAAAATGGGAAAATATTTCAATTCATACATCAATAGACAAAAACCTTTTTATAGAAATAACTAAATTAATTTTCAATTCATGTTTTTTCTCTGTCAATAATGTCATATACAAACAAACATTTGGATTACCAATGGGCCAACCAATATCACCTATCATTGCTGAAATAATTTTAGATGACTTATTAGAAACAATAATGCCAAAAATATCTGAAAACATCCCTTTCTTAAAAAAGTATGTAGACGATTTAATTTTAAGTGTTCCTAAATCTAAAGTTAATAGCATTTTAAACTTATTTAACAGTTACCATCCTAAAATTCAATTTACTTGTGAGACTGAAATAAACTTTTCGATAAACTTTTTAGAAGTCACCCTTTTTCGAGATAACAATAATGGTTCAATATATACAAACTGGTATAGAAAAAATAGTAAATCTAACCGACTTTTAAATTTTAATTCACACCATCCAATACATCAAAAAATAAACATAGTTAAAAACATAAAAAGAAGAATAATGTTACTTTCACACGACAGATTTCATTCTGAAAATTTATCTAAAGTTAAAAGTTTTTTATTACAAAATAATTATCCAATATACGTAATAAATAAATACCTTTTTCATAACCAAACCAAGAAAAATACTAAAACACCTGAAAACAATTCACAAGATTTAACTAAATTCTATAAAATTCCCTACATTCATAATTTATCAGAAAAGTTAGCAATACTGTTTAAACAATATAACATAAAACTAGTTTTCAAAAATTATTTTACTTTAAGAGATGTATACACCAAACTAAAAGATCCCATACCTAAACAACTTAAAAATAACTTAATTTACCTTTGTCCATGCAAAAGTTGTAATACTATATACATAGGACAAACTTCACAAAATTTAAGAAACAGAATGTATGGTCATAAAAGTGATTTAAAAAAACTAAATGAAAAATTAAAGTCCAAAAATACAAATAATATTCAATGCACCACCAGTTTAACAGAGCATGTTTTAGAAACTAAACATGAATTTAATTTTGAAAACATTAAAATTATGTATCAAGAAAAAAATCAATTTAAACGTCTAATTGCCGAAAGTATTTTCATAAATGTCAATAAAAATGCATGTAATGATAGGTCGGACATTGACAATATATTTCAAAAAACTTACAAATTGCTATTAAATAAATGTAATCAGAGGTCTTTAATGTTTAATAATATCAATAAATAAAACTTTTATATGTTATGTTCAGTAATTATATGATAAGTTAGGAATATTTTTGTAGTGCTTATATATATAACTGTTAAAATTGTGTAACCAAAATTTGTTATTCAGTAAGTTTTTTTCATTATAATGTATAGTATGTTGAATTGTAGCTTTTTAGACTAGTTTAGTTTTAAGGATTTTGCCTAAGCTTTGTATTTTTAAGTAGTGACATCTTTTATTGTATAGTGAAAACAATAGCTTATCGAACAGGAAATTTGGTTTTATCAAAAATTAACTTACAAACCGGTTTCATAATAACGTAGATCTATTCATTTAACAGTAAAATTTTAACGTGTTTTGTGCCGTCATTTTGTGTTTTGTCAAAAAGTATCGTCCAAAATTTAGCTAAGAACAAATTTTCAATATTTTAAAATTAATAATACCTAGCTAATCTTCGTCAATATAATATAAGAATAATTTCAAGTTTACCTCTCAACGTTTTCAACAGATATTTCAAATTTTTCACAATTTAAAAATGGTAGTTTAATTTATTCAACATTTTCAACAATATCTCAACAATTTTCAACAATTTTTAAAAATATATAAGTACTGTTAATACTAATTTTAATAAACTAGGTGATTAGTAAAAATTGTATAAACAAAATATGAAAAAGAAAAACTTGAAAAAATAACAAAAACATTAATTTTAGCCCTGAGGATGCAGATAAAATTCCATCTGCGAAACATGTAGGATCTTTTTAAAAAAATTTGCAACGAATAAACCTGTTTAAAAACCAGAAACTTTTATCGTTTATTTAACCTATCATCAAAAACAGGAGAAACCAACTATATGTTTTCAATAACTGCATAAAAATTACCACTTTTTCATAACAGTATACTTTGATTATTCTTCTTAAGTCAATTTTATTCTTTTCTATTCATTAAATGACTACTAAAAATTCAGTAACGCAGGTAACGTTGATTTGTTTTGTATTAAAGTAAATAATAATATTAAAAGGTTATGGATAGCACGATGCTGGAATGCTATAAAATATATACAACATAAGTTTAAACACTTATTAACTCGTTTCGTGCAATACGCAGTATATATCTTATCTGTGTAATTTATAAACAGTAATAATAGATGTTTAAGTTGTAATGCAAACAGAACGAAAGGCTCTGGCCGCTACGGGCAAACTGCATAAAAACGTGGTTTTTGTACACAGGAATAGTTGAGTTAAACAACAATTTAGAGTCACATTATTTTGTATAAATTTGTATTGCGTATTTTGAAATAGATTTATAATAATTATTTAGTATAATCAACAATCGAGTAATTTTATTTGATTAAGTCTGTATGATTCAGTATAACTGTTAATTATTTATACACCACAGATTTTATAAATTCACACAAAAACTTGTTAGGTAGGTACTATTCAAATTTTTGAAATAATTAAGAACTAAGAATCTATCGATAGATGATTGGTAATAAATGAATTTAGAGCTGGTAGCTCGTGCATAGACAAGATATTCTGTCTATATAATGATATAAAAACGAATTGAACATCAACTGGGAACGCACTTAAAAACAAAAGGCTTATGGCAGTGTCCCAAACTCTGGTAGGTGTTCAAGAATAAGATTAATTCCCAAACAGGGTGATTCAGTTTGACTCTCGCGCCCTTATAACTTTGTTATTTTAATAGGAAAACCCCACAAACCTTGTATATTTGTAAATCGTTGAACCATTATCTATCGAATGACGTTCAAATGTTTTTTCTACGATGAAATATGTAAGATTGTCGAAGCCAACTCTTTTTTTATTGATCTGATACAAAATTAAATTTTTAATCCGATTTTGCATTAAATTTTTTGTGTAAATGGGTCAAAAATTACAATATTTGACCCTGACAAACAAGTTAAGTTAAATAAATGTTCGTAACAACAAATTATTGACCTTCAAATGTTAAAAAAACGAAAAAGGTGTTTTTTTTGTTAATTGTACATAATAAACTGGAGCAGTGAAGCAATCAAAATTATTTGCTTCGGACTCCGCTCCTGTTCCGGGCAAAAACCCATTGCTCCGCAGCTCCGTGCTCAGCTCCAAATCCCTGCATTTTTGTACCTCGTTTACAACTGCTTTATTCGAATACAGAATTGTAACTTTATTTCAGCGCAAGTTGTTCAGTGATAGAAAGTTTAAAATCATTAACCCATTCGTGCGCGAAGTGTCAAACATAATTAACGATTCAAATTTTAAACAAATTCAACACCATATGTAATTACACAATACACTCACCAAAAGTGTTACTATAATTTATCGTTCACGCAGTGTACAATCCTACAATTATCAATAGTTAGTAAATATCTTGTAACTTAATATCTTAAAATTAATTGAAATATGAATTTTGGACTGATACTTCCAAAAGTTTCTTTGGTGTAAATCATTATGTTCTTCATGGTGTGAAGACATATTTATCGTTTTGAGCATCGTTCCCCCTTTCCTGAGATCCGTCAACCTCTTGATCTATTTTTATTATTATTTCCGCGGAGGTGGTCGCCTTTCGGCTTCCTGTACTGCGACCTATTGGTCTATTGTACCCTCTGGTGATAGCCACTTAAATGTCCTGTGTTTTTGAAAAACTCCAGGATTTTCTTTAAGGGTGTTTTTCTTAACTCTTCTTGGTTGGCTTTTTCCATCCCTAGAAGTCTACGCCGATAGCGTGTGAATCCTTCACACTGGCATATTACGTAAAGAGGAGTTTCTTATTCTTCACCACATCCTCTGCATATAACGGTCTCTAAGAGCCCTATTATGTAAAAATGTTTGTTTAGCCCACAGTGTCCTGTGGTTGCTCTGATGTCTACTGTGCTCATCCTGAGCATTTCTTCTGTCTTTTCTTTAGAGATCATTGACAGGATAGCCTTAGAATGGGCTTGTCCTGCAACTTTTTTCAATGAGCATTATGCTCCTGTATTAATAAGTCATTTGGACACCGCTTAGCTGTTCCATAGCATGTACCAACGGCGGCTTCTGGTCCGAAGAAAGGTGTCTCGGTGCCAATTTTGGCGAGGCGATCTGCCTTCTCGTTCTCTGGTATATTGGTATGCCCTGGGCACCATACCAGTTAAAGATTATTCCTGCTTCCCAGCACGTTAAGTGCCCGTATGCAGTTCAGAACAAGTCCTGAGTTTACTTCCGACGAGCTAAGAGCGTTTAACGCTGCGCTGCTTGGCTGTCGGAGACTATGAAGCTTTTATTATTAAAATCTCTTTCTAATAGTGTTTTAGCAATCTTCCTTCATACATTCGTTGCAAATCTCCTGTCCATCTTTTTCAATAATCTCTTATGCGATCATTTATAGACCATATTTCTAGCTGATTTCTTATTTTAATTAACTTCGTAAATCCTTTGACCGATCCCAGAAACTTCCCATCAGAGGCTTAAACCTGGTGCACCTCCTTTTGCGTAAATACCCAATTTTTATAACCGTTCAACAATGATGGGACTGCTATGGTTTTCCAAACTTTAATTTGCGTCTTTTCTTGTTCTTTTTCTGTACCGCACGTTAAGTGGAATTTTGTCTTTTTAATATGAATATCATTGTCACAAGTCATGTGATAAAATGCATCTTAAGCAGTTAAAGTGGATACTTGCTCCAAGATTTTATTTTCTTTGACGATCTTAGACCACAAAACTTCATTGATAAATTAAATAGTTTTGGCTTTGTGGCTAAATTTCATGATTAAAAATAAAAATATTGTGTGAATTTTTATTTTTTATATTAACTTGATTAAGTTTGAGAGAGAGTGGTGTACGTAAAATATTTGAAACCGACACTTTAAAGACCAACGCGTAACACTTACGATAATTATCGCGTATAAAAAAGTATTAATTTGCTAATGAAGTGTTTTTAGATGAAAACTATATGCCCCTAAGATGTTAATTTAGCTTCAAGTCTCTCCTTATTAGTTAATTACTGACATTAACTTTTAATAATAATTGCGTAAATATAAAAGTATATTATTATATTAACAAGTTAACGGTAAATTTCGAAATCGTGGAATATTTGGCCGTTCCGTGCGTTCTTCATCCTTGAGGTGGTATAAAAAGTAAAAGGGTTACGAATCCCTGCTGCGTCTGCGAGAATCGAGAGAGGTGTTATCTTTACTTGACCATGGTCAACACAAGCGGGAACTTGTTAATTGAAATCGGATTGTTCTTCTTGCTACTCCTACGAAGAGCGTGCCCGGCAGAAATCACTCGATTTCATAATGTATGCAGCAGACGGTGCCTTAACAATGAATTCATTTCAATGTTTTTATGGTCGATGTACAAAATTAGATTGTTTGCATAGCACAAAAAAAATTAACAATCGTCTATAAATTAGTTAGCTGTCTAATGCACAATGCAACTTCGGGAGTGCAAAGGTTAATTTTTTTACCTACAAAATTAATTAATATGTTTTAAATACCTACCGCCAATAACTCTATCCATTATTTATCATAGACATACTCAAAAGTCTTTGAAAGAGTATTTATTTTACTTTTTGGAATTGAGCATAAATAAGGCCAAAGACTAGGTATTTTTCCAAGATGTCCCCATTGGTGTTTCTTGGTTTCTAACATAAAACACAAGTTTGTCGTGTTACGCACAGGTTCACTATGCTCTGCTTTAGCACTGTATCGTGGTATACACTACACCAGTTCAAAAGGTTTGGTCCTCTTGAGCCTTCTTTTTAAACCAGCATTTTCTAGGAGCTGCAGCATCTCGGTGTTGCCATGGGGGTGAAGTCTTCCCTCGTGCTTTTCTGCGAACTTTTTGATCTCTTCTTTGACGGTTGTGATCTTCAGAAATCTATGTAGATGGTCATTCCGATAGTACCATGGAGCATCGACAATACCTCGGAGCACTTAATTTTGAAAGACCTGGATCTTATCTATGTTGCTATTGGCTGCACATCCCCAGAGCTGAACCCCAAAGGTCCAGGCTGGCTTAAGGATTTGTTTGTATAGCAGTAATTTATTATGCACAATCAGAAAGTACTTTATTTGTATTTAAGGTCAAGTTCTTTTTTTTTCTTCTTTATGTCTTCTTTCCATCGAAGACGAATATCCAGATTCATTCTCAAGTAATTTTTCATATCGTAATGTGGGATTTTAGCATTGTTTATTATCGGGGATTTTTCATTTTGCTTGTAGCTAAAGTCAATATGCGCTGATTTACTCTCGTTGATTCTTACCCTTCACCTCTTAGTGCAATCGGTTACTTTGTTGCATGCTTCTTGAAGTTTAGCAGCTGTTTCTACATTGTCATTACCAATTGCCAAGATGGCTGTATCGTTTTGAATCTGTGGAATTTCGCAAGTACAGCAAGTATAAAATAGGTCCCAAAACACTGCCTTGGGGTACTCCTGCATTTATATGTCTCCCTTGCTTGGCTTTATTTACGGTTTTGTGGAATTATTTCAGAATTAACTCTTCGAAAATTTGCTCAAATGGCGAAGAGCAATAGAGACAAATCAACAGGAAATTTAAAATAAAATTGTCACCAAAACTTTGTCGAAGTTCTCCAACGCGATTTACACTAGTCGATTTTTATGTGTGCCGTTTTTTTTTAAATTTTTAAAGACTTTGCTTAAAATTTTGCTTAGATTCAGTTAGATTAAGTTTATTTAGAGCAATTTGCTTCAAATTTGCTTTTTGCTTTACGTAAATATGTTATTAAGCAAACACAAATTTTATGTCTATAAACAAAATGTATATCCCGTGTAAAAGATTCTTTTTATATCACATTTATTGTTATATACACTGACTCAAATTAATAAAGTAGAGTTTGATACGTAACGGAGTAAATCATTCTTCTTTTTTTATGTAAACTTCCTACAACAGTTTCTGTTTATTGTATTGGTTGTTGTATTTAAGGAACTTTTATTATTTCATTTGTCCATCATTCTTTTTTTATCCAATTTATACTGATTATTGTCCATATTTAGCCACAAACTTATTTAACAAAATATTTTTTAACTTTAATATCTGTTAATCCGTTAACCAGTACACGCAGTATTTCACAAGAAGACGATGTCAACGCATGTAGGTAACACAAACATTATACAATAATTAGTTGAAATAACACTACGGATATATAAAACATGTTAGAAGCGACAGAATGAAGACACAAGTGCGCTTAAAGTACCCTTCTCACCTGCACCTAGTAATTAGGCAGTTTATCATCAAGCAAACCTTTTGACCCATAAGTAACCTAAAGCCATTACTTAAAAGTACATTATTTGACAGATATGACGACGTAAAATTACCGTTTACCCATATATTAAATGCTTATACTTCGGAACAAATTAAGTGTCTTTATATCTGATTTAGTGCAGTAATTTTAATGTTCGGTAATTTGGTTTTCTCTTTTAACATACTTGTCCGCGAAAACAAAGGTAATTTGTTGCTAAACGAAAGTTAAAAACTTCTTGCGATCTTATATAACTACCCGCGTTATTTTAAGTCACAAATATAAATTTATTTTACCAAATACAGTGAGCTCGCGTTATAAGCAACCCACGATATAAGCAACTCGCGTTATAAGCAACACTCGATATAAGCAACTATCGTATCAAAGTACACGATATAAGCAACTGTCAGTGTGACAGTTAAAAATACAAATATCTAATATACTATTGCAGATATAACAATGAAATTTTGTATCTGAGCGTTATGGTATTTTTCGGATTCGATGGAAATATTAAGGTTGGAATACGACTTCCGGTTCAACCGGAAACGGACTCAAACTTTGAAATTTTGAATAGAACATCTGTATATTTTTAAATTTTTGAATTTGTCTTAAAATTTACTTTAATAAATGTAAAAGGTTATATGGGTCTAAAGTCGACAGTTTTCAAAATATTTACATTTTTACGAAAATTTTGAGTGATATAGCACTTTCAGTTTTTTTTTTAACATTCAGGTTTTTTAAAAGGGCAGTAAAGTATCGTGTGAAATCTAGATTAACAATAGATTTTATAACAATCATTTTATTTTTAGGAGATTATTAATATACAGCGTAATTCAAAAAGTCTGCAACGAATGGAAAAGTTTTTTATTATTTTTTTCTCAGAAAATTGTATTCTTGATAAAAGTTGGTGCATGGTCTAAAACTAATTTTAAGATGAAAAAAGTTCAATAAAAAATTATATGACACTAGATATTAGTGATTTTTGAAATATTTTAAGATACAAAAAAAATTATGGAGTTTTTAAAAATCCGAAAATAAGGCTAGATTTAAATTTTGACGGTCAAATTTCAATTTTTATTTTTTAAGAAATTTCAACATTTAAAAAGTCTGCAACAAATGGAAAATTTTATTTTTATCGAAAAAAGTTATTAAGAATCTAAAAACCGAACTAGGTTTAGATTCTGAGGGTTAAATTCAATTTTTTATTTTTTACGAAATTTTAACATTCAAAAAATCAAAAACCATTAAAATCTAGTATCATATGACTTTTTATTATTTTTTTTATCTTAAAATTAGATTTAGACCATATACCAACTTCATTAGGAATAAAATATTCAGAAAAATCGATAATAAAAAACTTTTCCATTTGTTGCAGACTTTTTGAATGTTAAAATTTCTTAAAAAATAAAAATTTGAATTTGACCGTCAAAATTTAAATCTAGACTTATTTTCGGATTCTACATAACTTTTTTCCTACACATTTTTTTTTAACTCTTAAATTAAGAGTACACTTACAAATATTTCAAAAATCGGTAAAATCTAGTGTTCTATGACTTTTTATCACACTTTTTTTGCCCTTAAATTAATTTTAGACCATGCACCAACTTTTATCAGGAATACATTTTTTTGAGAAATTAATAATAAAAAATTTTTACATTTGTTGCAGACTTTTTGATGACGCTGTATAATAATGTAATAAACTCGTAGGTTAAATTACTAAAATTTTTTGGCTTTATATAATTTACCAAAGACGGTGGAATGAGCACACGGTATAATAGTACCTAACTCGTTGCTTAGATTTTTTTTTCTCCCGGGAATATTTTTCTTACGTGTATGAACAAGAGTTTTGTCCGGTAAACACTTGTAAAATAAGGCCGTTTCATCCGCTCTGTATACTTGCCATGAAATCACATCATATTTTTTTATTTGAGAGATGTACAAGTACATAGATCACGACTAAAGGTACGTGGCACGCGCGTATTTCGTTTGACATAGGTACGTACAGATCACCATAGCAACGCGACAACGATCGCGTTGTTATGGTGTAAACTTTTATTTTTAGTTTTGTTACTAAAAACAAGATTTATTTATGTTAAAAATCGAATCGTTTCTATTTCTATCATATAAGCAACTTTCACGTTATAAGCAACTTTTAGATCGGAATTGGCCGCCGTTAGTTGCTTATAACGCGAGCTCACTGTACCTGATTTGTAGCTGTAAACTATTAACGGTAACATGGGAGAATTTATTTAAAATTAAATTCGCACACTAAAACGTGAAAATGATGCGGTATTTCTCTTATTATAGAAAATTTGATTTGTGTGTAGGATTTTTAACATATTATTTCGTTTTATAATACCACGTTTAAGGTTATTTACATTATAAAATTCTTTTTTAATATGTAAATGGCAGCCATCCAGGGTCGCCCTATTATTCGTGTGGCCCCAGGCAAATAATACTGCAAAACTTTGCATAATGTACCAAAATCGAACATTAATACAGGGTACGTGGTGTGTGCTTAAGTATTTGTATGTTTAAACTTAAAACTTATCGATGGTTGTATACAGAGTTTCCAAGGCACAATTACCACCTCAAATATTTTGTTTGTTTTAAGAAATAACCCCAATAACACCACATAGGTACCATTAAATGTTAAAAAGATTTCATACAATATAATGTTTTTTAATATCCACTTTCCATTCTTTTGGAAGATTATTTAATTGATTCAGTAGTGCAATATTGTTTTCTAAAAAAGCTCGATAAATCAAACAATTTGAAATCGAAACAATAAGAGTGTGTTCACTTAAGTTGAAAACGAAAATAAAGGCGAAGATATCTGAAGACTTTAAAGTGGCGTAATCGCACCAAAAGGAAGCATTACACACAGAGCCGCCCGTATAATGGGGCAAAAATCGAGTCCGCCTCGTAATTCCGAAAACCTGCTACAGTTTTCGAATGAAACAAAAACAAAAAGTCATTTTCAAAAAAAGTTGCTCGCGAGATATTTATCTTCCGCGGAACAGCAGCCATAGTTAGCACGACTCAATTCATATCGAATTTCTGTGTTTCACATACTTACTATTGGGTAAAACATACATCATGCCACATTAATCAATATTTTTATGTTATTTTAATACGAAATAATCCATATATAGCGTATGAACAAGTTTCTATAATTCGTTTTTAAACTGTGTTGCAAAAAAACGAACAGCATATGTTACATAAATTTTGTTTCAAAATTAAGCTAGCCATCAATTTTTCACGAATAATTATCCCAGTCGGTCTAGTAGTCCATGGTTACGTGTAGGTGAATGCAGGACTGCCTGTCCGTTTTGGCAATACTCCGGTTATAAATAATATTAGGAAACTCACTAACAACAAAAGTACTACGCCACATGTCATCTCAGAATATAATATGATAATCTCATCACAATTTGCATGCTAATGTAAAATATAATCGTCATAATAGCTATATTAATGTTACGTATATATTTTTGTTATTTATTATACGGGAAACAGAGGATAGATTTGTTTAAAAACACGTGGCTGTTAAGAGGAATCGAGAAAGAATTAGTAAAATATATTAAAAATGTTATTGCTGGAATAATTATGAATCTATCCAACTGTTTCTTTTTTCACCGAAACGTGTAACAATCCCATAGCCTTTTTAATGAGTGATTTATCTTAAACCTTAGGCAAACTTTTATTATAAGTTGTTTTTATTTACATTTTTTAACACTATTGATAGGATACAATAAAAAAAGCTTAATATTAACAAATTAAAACAAGCTACACGGCAAGTTTTGAACAAGCCTCATCAATAAAGTATATTCTACATAATTATTTGTCATAAAGTAACAACTATTATAGAAAATACACTTTTAGAGAAGAAAGTATGTGCTTCCGTGTTTCTGGATGTGGCCAAGGCCTTTGATAAGGTCTGGCACCATTGACTACTCCAGAAGCTGCACAAAATTTTGCCCAGACAACACTGTGAACTCCTTGAATCATATATCTCCGAGAGGATGTTTTGGGTTCAACAGGAAGAGCAGTATCCAGAAATAAAAGTACAGAGGCAGCACTTAGATCATTGGGGTTCGTATTGCGGAACACTATTCACTTTAAACATGTTAGTTCTTTTTATTTTCTGTACAATTGTTTTGTGAGAAGCAAATTGGAATATGCTTCTGTCATATGGAATCCTTTTTATGAAATCTATATAAAACAAATAAAAGCCGTTCAAAAACGGTTCGTACGTTATATAATTTTTAAACAGACTGGTCTTTATCCCTAGTTAACATCTTATAAAACTATGTTGAGTGAATTGCAGCTTATATCCCTTGAGCGAAGACGGTGTTTGCTGGATCACGTGTATATTTTCAAAATCGTTAATCACAAAGTCTATGTCACTATAGATCTATTAAATAAAATTTCCTTTTTAGTGCCTCGATCAAACAGCCGTTGGGCTAGTACATTTTATTTGAACCAACCTCGTACTAATTTGCTTCAGGTGTCACCTTTGTACAGAATGTGTAAGGTGGCAAATATTTTTTCAGACATTGATATTTTTTATAATTGTAGTGTTTCAACTTTCAAAAACAAAGCTCTACTGATTTTACGTGCACCAGTTCAATATGATTTATTTTTGTATTAATTAATGCACATATATTTATTTGTAATATTTTTTTTAATGTTTTGGCTGATTAATAAAAGCATAGTTATATTATGTATTATGTATATATCTGAGGATAGATTTGTATGATAAAATTAATTGATTTTTCTTAATGCACACATTTATAGTACCTATAATGTTACATATATTATTACGTATATTATATTATTGTATATCGCCCTATGATTGGGGTTTACCCCTGTTGGGTGTGATTTAATAAATAAATAAATAAATAAATAAAACACATTAACGCTGGAGTACCGCAGGGTAGCGTGCTTGGCCCTCTATTGTATCTCCTGTATACCTATGACGTCCCTCAATGGTTCTTTAATCTTGAAGAGACAGAATTCGAATTTTAATTATTGTATTTGGGAGGCAATAAGCAAAGATTTGCTTATCCAGATAATGCTCCAATAAAAAAATCTGATGTGTACCTATAAACCTTTGAAAAGGTTTACGGAGACTGGAAACGTTAAACCGAAAATAATACTTGGTTAAGATAAAATTTGACGCACAATCTAAGGTCAATAATATCGAATTTTTCTTTGGTCATAATTACAATATTTTTAAATGGACTAACGAAGTTTTTATTCCGTGCATATTGGTGTTAAAATTGACATCGTACTTTATACAATAAACAAAGTTCTCTTGTAACATTTAAAAAAAATATTGACCCTGAAGATGTACTTAAAAGTTTAAAACCTTGCACTTTTTTGGTACACTCAAAAATATCTATTTAATGGTGAAAAAGCTCCCATGTGCGCTTACTTTTTCCACTAAATAAAGTTCAAAACGATTGCTCCATAAACCGAAAGCTAATTAAGTGTATAAAATTACATTTTTTGCGATTTCTATTTTAAATACTACAACAAAATTTATTTTAAAAGGAAATTCTAAGACGTTGATACTTATTTTGTGCAGAGAAATGTTCCAAAATGACTCAGTGATTGGGTTGAAGTATTCTTTCTGCATTAATCGCCAATGAAACTTTTAAAATCTGTTTTCCAATGTAACAAACGTTCTTTATCACTGTGTATTATTTTGCGAACAAAGTTTTATTCAAGAATTAACGAGACTTAAGCGTGGTGGGTAAATAAATTGCCACTTAGACACTTTCATTGACCACTCAGTTGATGCAAAAGTTATAATTGCCTGTAATCACTGGTTGTTGCAAATATTCACGTAGGTACTTGCATGTTGGTCATGGTTCGACGAATCTAACATCTGTATTATTAGAATTTAAATACTTACCCCAACTTTTGTCTTCTTTTAATATATTTCATAACGAGGCGCGTGACAAGGACGCGAATAATAAGATTATACGACCGATTTCTGTGTATTATATTGGCTTTCACAAGTTAAGCGTGATGAACAGGACCTCGCCTGTCCTGTAACGTAGAAATCTAATCCTTTCCTAATTGATTCAAGCTAAACATACTTATTTATAAGGCAACAATCTTGTTCGCAGATAATTTTATTTTTTACAGAGGTGGTGTGTAGAACTTCATTCCGTTGCACAATGTAAATACATGGTTGAGGAAAGATATTTCCAAATGATAAAATAATTGGTGTTTTTGTTATTCGAACAACAATTTTACAGTTTGTTTGGTAATACTTTACATGTCGATATAAGATAGCTAACAACAGGATTAGTTTGATTGTTTGAGCAATAGGGAAAAGGCAGGCACAACGGAATTACAAAATTATCTTACGTTTTTTAATCCTTTGTTAATTTTACGTGGTAGCCAGCTGGTTACTTTACTCTTCTCATCTTTGTTACAATCTTCGTTCCCGGGTTTGGAACCGCGTCTTCTTGATTTGTGTGACGTTTCGACCATTCTATGTTGGTCTTTATCAAACGACTGAATTGGTGGGTTTGTTGCAGGGTTTAAAAGTATGGTATGCCCCATGTCCTGGGCATGTTCTGCTACGGCCGATTTTTCTATTTGTTTTCTTTTTGTTTGCCCTTCATGTTCTTTAAGCTGCGTTTGTATGCTTCTGCCAGTCTGTCCTATATACACTTTTCCACAGGAGCAGGGTATGCTATATATGCCCGGGTGATTCAATCCTGAGCCAGGCGTTCTTCTTAGTTTACTGGAGAGCGTCACTGGAGCGTTGAAGACTGTATTGATGTTGTGTTTTTGGAGTATTTTCGATATTCTGTTGGTTACTCCTCCGAAGTAGGGTAGATAAGTTGTAGCGATGTAGTAGACCGGTCATCAAGAAATCGCTGAGGCGAAACGAACTCGTCAGGCGGAACACCACGCCTCCACAGCCGGATATATAAACCCTGCAACAAATCCACCAATACAGTCGTTTGATAAAGACCAACATAGAATGGTCGAAACGTCACACAAATCAAGAAGACGCGGTTCCAAACCCGGGAACGAAGATTGTAACATGGACGATAGCCGCGAAAGCCTGAAGAATAAAATTTTCTCATCTTTGCTCCGTCATAAGTGCCTTGACTAACAATGAATTTCCCATTCAGTTAAAAAATCGTCAACAGCGCAGAGATGTATTTTTTTTTCTGTGTACAAGTTCTTGAATTTGAAGGTTAATAAAATCAACAGTGGCATACTTTTGATGAAATAATTGGTAGTGATACGGTTTCTGAGGTTCGATCGTGTTTCTTCACCTGGGACTCGAGCCTTTAAAAACAAATTTAAATTTAAAACTCCTTCTTTTTCTCGTCTTCTTTTGTCCCTGGGTATTTCTTGTTTCTCCCATGCTTCTTTGCATATTGCCCATATCCAATCTGTTCCTTTTTCTCCAAGCCATTTGATCATCTTTGGAATTACGTCGTTTTCTCCACTTGCTCTTCCAATGTTGACTTTTTATATTGCGTCTTCGACTTCTTCCCTCTTAATTTCTTGTTGGTGGTCTGTTTGTACTACTCTGTTTATGCTTTCTTCTGGGATTGTCATGTGGTATTTGCTTACATAGTGTCCCCTCCATGTTTCCAGTATTTTTTTGTGCCTGTACTTGTTCCTAAAGTGTTTAAGTTTCTAAAAAATATAAAAAGTCAATTTTTAGAGTTATTGAATAAATTATTTGAGTTTGCAAAACCTGTGGCTTATAAATCAGTCGCTGTTAAACTTATTTATTGCTCAAAAACAATTTTTATTGCTTCATATTTTCGGTTTAACCCACATATGCTTTTGAAAAATTATGAAATCGTTTAACGAAATATTGTTGTGTTTATAATTAAGTTACTAATTGATCGTTTAAATTATCACTGTAAAACCTTTGTTTTGCAGATTGTGAATTATGGAATAACATATTTTATGACTGCACGCTATATTGTAACCAAAAATGAGCGAGCATTATTTATTTTCAAACTAATATCACTGATAACAAAACAACTTTATGGGTTTGGTATCGCTTTACAAACAATAAATTATTTTTTGTAGTTCCCAAATTTAATTAGATATTTGTCTGAAACAAATCCTTGAGTGAGTACAAATAAATATACTTTTAAACGAAATCAATTTACATAGACATAATCTATTCAGACTTTTTATTAATTGCACGGCCCGCTTTGTAAAAAAAAAAGAAATAAATGAGTTTATCTAAACTGCCTTGACCAGGGGACTTTAAGGTCGTTTCCATTTGTTTTTGTACGTTGTGATAAATTTAGCTCAAACTTTTTTGTTGAATGAACCGACGTAGTAATTATAATAAAATTAATTATCAGTGTCTGCGCGACAACGTCTACTTTTTTTTGGGCGTTTATTTAACTACAGAATACTACGGTCGGTTCCAGCTCGTTTTTAATCTTCTAATCTAATCTCGAGTTTGAAAAAATTGTTTAATCGATGTTGCTCGATAAGTTTTCAAAACAAAACCTGCTTAAAAACAAAGGAATTTAAATTGGGAAATATAAGTTTATGTCAAAATTAATTAATTATAGTTTAATATGGCGCAAAGATCGCATATATTTGATAATGATAAATATACATACAGCTATGATTAAAAACGTGTGAGACATGAACCGTAAGAATAACTTAACGTAGATTAGATTTAATCGGGACTTAAAAAAAAACTACGTTAAACTCATAAAAGAACGAATAAATAAGTGATGACGAAAAACAAATATTGAAATGTCTCGAGTCAGGGGAAAAAGCATTCTTCTTCTTAAAAATCTCATTTCCTGTGCCTGTATTCTTTGTTTTTGTTTTTGTGTAAGTGTCCAAGTTTCTGAACTGTACGAGAATGGATACGTACACTGCATTCAAAACTCGCGTCTTCGTTTCTTTTGATATCTCCTTCTTGCTGGTCAAACATTTATTTACAATTTTACAATTGTTTTTACTGGGTGTCAAATCTTAAGATCATCAGCAAAAAGTGTATTTTTTGAATACTTTATAACTGACTGTAAGTCATTTATAAATAGTAAGAATAACAAAGGACCTAGGTTTGCACCTTGAGAGACACCTGAGTAAACTTTATATACCTAAACGACGAACAACTTTTAAAAACCACATATCAAACCCTGTTTTCTAATGGTAAGTAAAAATCTGAAAGTTTAAGCAATTTGGTGGAAAACCCATAATAATGCAGTTTTTTTTAACAAAATAGCATGATCAACTCTGTCGAACGCTTTCGCGAAATCCGTATAAACTACATCTATTTGTATAGTTTCATCTAATGCTTCACATGCATCCTGTACATTATATGTATGTATACAGGGTGTCCCAGATTGCATTTCCAGCATGGGGATCTCGCTTATTATAAGAGATACAGGTTTGTTTAAATTAGATGAATTATTCATTGGTATGAGAGGAGCCACAATCAATTTTTAAAAGTACAAAATTCCTCGTGCTTCAGATGTTATAGCAAAAAATATGAAAAAGTCCAATTTCTTTTTTCTCTCATAACTTTTTTGTCTTAATCATTAGAACAATTTTATTTGTACATTGTACTTTTTAATGGAGAATGTAACTGTTATTTTAGATTATTTTTAACAGTTACCATTTTCGAGATGTTACCCCTAATTTCAATTTTCCTTATAGGACGCGAAGTTGGCTATGGAATAGTTGAATGTGCTTTTTTGTTCTCTTTAAAATGAGATATTACTTGCTACATTTATTTTTATAAATAAGCCACAAAATCAAGAAAAATCGTATTTTATCCATCACCTATCAAGCTATCTATGAAAATAAAAACAAAAAACAACTAATTAAATGTCAAATGACCGATACCATTTGTCTGCGGGATCGTTTATTATAATTGTTTAGTATTGTTGTGTAATTCGATAGTCTTTGTAGTAAATTTGTTATCATATAATTATGGTCACATTTACAACTAATTAAAAATTTTATATGTTAAAATGCTACATCATTTGCAATAGAAACTGTAAAATAAATAATTCTAATTAATTATTAATTTGTTTTGGATTTTTGGTTGGTTTGTCGAAAAAACCATACCTATTCTTTTAAATTTATTTCCAAATTTTTGTAATTACGCATCCTTCGTTACCTTTTCTCGGGATATAGCTCTAAGTATATTCGCTCAGCTTCTACACAGTTTTTATGGCAAAGAATGTAGCATCTAAACATGTCAAATTTTTCACTATTTTAAATGTAGCCATCATTATAACATTTACTACAAAGACTAACGAATTACACAACAATAATGTGAAATTCTAATAAATGATACCGCAGACAAATAGTAGCTGTCATTTGACATTTAATTGCTTGTTTTTTGTTTTTATTTTCATAGATAGCTTGATAGGTGATGGATAAAATACGATTTTTCTTGATTTTGTGACTTATTTGAGAAAATAAATGTAGCAAGTAATATCTCATTTTAAAGATAAAAAAAGCACATTCAACTATTCCATAGGCAACTTCGCGGCCCATAAGAAAAAATGAAGTTAGGGGTAATATCTCGAAAATGGTAGGTGTTAAAAATAATCTAAAATAACAGTTACATTCTCCATAAAAAAGTACCTTCAGAAAGTACAAATATTATTGTTCTAATGATTAAGACAAAAAAGTTATGAGAGAACAAAGAAATTGGACATTTTCACAATTTTTGCTATAACATCTGAAGCACGAGGAATTTTTTACTTTTAAAAATTGATTGTGGCCCCTTTCATACTAAGGAATAATTCATCTAATTTAAACAAACCTGTATCTCTTATAATAAGCGAGATCCCCATGCTGGAAATGTAATCTGGGACACCCTGTATATATACATGTACACTAGTATATAAAGCAATTGTTCAGGGCAACATTTCAATGAAAATGTGAACCGTCCAATATTTTTTTGTTACTTACAACCTGCCATACTATTTGGTTCTTCATTTACTGTAAACTATTTGCTGTATATTAATTTAAAGTTACGAAATAAAGCGTTGTTTTTATTGCAACCTAGGTCGTTTGTTGCGTATTTCAAAACTATATAAACCAAGTATTCACGGATATTACAAGAGGCTAAACGCAGCGTGAGGGTTCAGATTAACCTTGTACAGCTTACGGATAACCTGTAAATTAAGGTGACCAGGAACAAAAATGTGCATCTTGACGACCTTCACGGCATATTAATTTGTAGGGGATTGTTATGGTATTGGGATATACCGTTCTAATTTCGAAGAACTTCTTTCTGATACATTAGTCACAGTTTCACCAACAACAAAAAACCGTTGTAGCTTCATCTGAACATATTATTAAATATGAAATTCTAATGACTGCAATTAGCTGATCTGGATCAAGGTTATTGTTTCCACATTTTATATTCTTTGGACGGATTAATCACGCTTTAAATTGCACAGTTTCAAATAAAAGCGATTTTATAATAAAACTTTCAATATTTTTAAATGAATTTTGTAACATTTTGTCACATATTTTACGCAGCTAGTTAAAATTATGTCATGTTAGTCAGTGTTTCCACAGATTTTTAAACAATACGAAACCTTATTAAATATTCAGATGCCTAACACAGACCATATTTACTATTATGAAGCTAAAAAGTGATAACCAGGGATTAAGTATGAAAAATATATTGTTTGTTCTTGATCGGAACGAATAAAACATTCGATTTTCGTACTTTTTCTTCCCCCACAAAAAAACCGTTTTCGTTTTTTTGAACCAAAATTAAATAAGGGTTATACTTCTTCTCCTTTTCCATCGCCTTTTGCCTTACGGCGTCGGCTTTTGAGGGTTCTCCACCCATCCTTTCCATTCCCTCCTCACTGCCGTCATCGCCCTCATCTCATTAACTGTTCGCCCTCGTTCGCGGACTAGTTGTTCAATTCTTTTTTTCCATATTGGTTGTTGGTCCACATGTCCGCCTCTTCCCATACCTCCTAGATTCCGTTACTCTTTTTGTCAATGCTTCCAGCGGCATCCTCTGTACGTGGCCATACCATTTCAGCTGTTTTTCTTCTATACTTTGGATTACTGGTTTTTGCTTTAGGTTTTTCTGTATGTCTTTGATTTTACACCTGTCTCTTTTAGTTTTTCCTGCTATCTCTCTTAAAAATTTCACTTCAGCTTCCGTAAGTCTCTTCTCGTGTTTAGTTGTTACAGGCCATGTCTCGCTACCATACAACATAGTTGGTATTACAACCGTGTTGTAGATTCTGCTTTTTGTTTCCATACTGATTAATTTTCTCCCAAGAATTGTTTTATTTAATTGGTAGTATATTCTCGAGATTTTTCTAGTTCTGCTTAGAATTTCCGTGTCTATCTTCCCGTGTTCGCTTATTTTAGCTCCTAGGTTGTTGTGACTTGTTCGAGTACGTTGTTTCCGCACTTAATGTTTTGCTGGTCTTTTGCATCATTTATTCTCATTGTTTTTGTTTTCCCTGTGTTTATTTTCATTCCCATGTGTTGTGTGGTTTCGTTCCACTAGTTTAATGACTTCTGTATGTCTGCTCTGTTATCTCCCACTATTACTACATCGTCTGCGTATAATAGGCTCTGTATCTGGATGGGCCTTAGATCTTTGTATCCGACTGTTACTCTCGGTGTGTTTCTTTTACAAATTTTCAGTATTCTGTCCATATACAGGGTCCGGCAAAATGATCTCCCACATTTTAATCTTTAATAAAAACGCCATTGTAAATGCTATTTAGATTTTATTTTTATTAACTGAAAATGTATGCTATGCCATTTGTTTTTATTAAGTTTTAAAAATTACAGAATCCAAATAGTGACCATTTTTTTCGATATACATTCGAAGCTGATTTCTGAAAGTTTCCATCACTCGAGCAGTAATTTGAGGCGATATTCCTGTAATTTCTTGGCGTATTGCTGCTTTCAATTCGTCAATGGTTCGGGGATGGTGTTGAAAAACTTTCGCTTTCAGATAGCCCCAAAGGAAAAAGTCGCATGGGGCAAGATCCGGTGAACGCGCAGGCCACCCAACGTCTCCACATAACGAGATACGTGTCCTGGAAACATTCCCCTTAAAACGTCCATTGTCCTTCTTGCCGTATGAGCCGTAGCTCCATCCTGTTGAAACCATACATCCGGATGTTCAAGTTCTCTAAGTTTTGGATGTATGGTTTCAACAGGATGGAGCTACGGCTCATACGGCAAGAAGGACAATGGACGTTTTAAGGGAAATGTTTCCAGGACACGTAATCTCGTTACGTGGAGACGTTGGGTGGCCTGCGCGTTCACCCGATCTTGCCCCATGCGACTTTTTCCTTTGGGGCTACCTGAAAGCGAAGGTTTTTCAACACCATCCCCGAACCATTGACGAATTGAAAGCAGCAATACGCCAAGAAATTACAGGAATATCGCCTCAAATTACTGCTCGAGTGATGGAAACTTTCAGAAATCAGCTTCGAATGTATATCGAAAAAAATGGTCGCCATTTGGACTCTGTAATTTTTAAAACTTAATAAAAACAAATGGCATAGCATACATTTTCAGTTAATAAAAATAAAATCTAAATAGCATTTACAATGGCGTTTTTATTAAAGATTAAAATGTGGATCATTTTGCCGGACCCTGTATATATATATTGAATAGTAGGGAGCTTAGGCTATCAACCTGTTTAATTCATCTTTGTAATGCAAATTTCCTGGAGCATTTACCTTTTATTCGTACTTCCCCTCTAACTTTTCTGTAGACACTTTTTATTGCCCGGGTAAGTCAAGTTCCAAAATAAATAACTGTTAAGAAAATACAATATTTCAAGGCCTTTTTTACGATTATGCTATTTGTAAACAGTCTTGCCTCTCCATATCATTATGTATAATTTAATATTAATTGTGAAATATAGACTGCTCTAATGTATCTACATTTAGATTAATTTGGTCGATACAAACCCTGACAAATATTCTTTCACCTCTATTACAATTCTATTCTATATGATCAATCACAACACCAATTTGCAGTTTTTACATAGTAATTTGGCTAGTGTTGCAATATAATCAGTTTTTATAAATATTAGTTTACGCTAATTTGCTCTCATCTGTGTTTGCAAACTAAAACATTGTAATTAGATCTTTTTAAAAATCACGACTCGTATAATATATTGACACGTTTGTTTTTACAGTTAACGGGTTTGTGAAATTTAATGTGTGCCTAATAGTTGTTTGTAGTTCCATCGGTGTTATTAAAGTTTTTAAATCAAGGTTTTTTTGGTGTACTGGCGGATATGCAATGGAATTAAAATCGAGGACTGCACCCATGAAGATCTTTGCATGCTTGTGTGGTTGTGAGATATTTTATTAGACAATTATTATTAATTTTTAATTATGTGTAGATATAATATAGGAAAAAAAACAGTGTTTAATTTTCAAGCAAATTTTAAGAACTTCTCGAAACATAACTTATCAAGGGATGTTATTAATATTTTTTTAATGTAATGCGGCTGGGAAGCAAAAGACATTATAGGTTCTTAAATACATAGTTGCCAAGTGTATCGATTTTTGTTTGCCAAAAAAAAAAAAGATTTCGAAACCTGGAAAACCAACTAATAAAGTAAGAACTTATAGATCGATTAGCCTCCTCGCGGTTATATCAAAAATTTGAAAAACTACTTTTGGATAAGCTTAGACCCACACTGAAAAAAAAACAGTTCAAACATGATCATCCATTTAGGTTTAGAGAAAAACATGGTATTCTAAAACAAGTTCATCGAATTGTTTAAAAAATCAACGAAACGCTGGAAGACAAAACTTATTATGTTAATATTTAATGTTAATATTTAATGTTAATATAAATATCTAATGGAAATAAAATATTAGAATAAATTATGTTGCATTATTTTAAAATACTTTAACATGTCTTTAATTTTTTGAAAATTCTTGAGTAGGTAATGCAAAAAAAAACATTCTTTATTCTCAAGAAATAAAAAACTGTCCAAAAAAAAGAAACCCTAGTATGAATTATGGTATCACTATAAGCTCGTTGTTTTACTGTTTTACAATGTCCATTATATTCCTAGCAAACTGCCAAAAAAAATCTCGACTTTCTTGCAGAGGTCGTTCGCGTTTTTCGTGGGGGTCCCAGACGGCACAAACCTTTAATTTTGCCTATTTACATAACCACTAAAATGAAAATAAGCCTCATCTGATGTCAATATTTGATTATGATAATTATGGTTCCCACTGAGCAGGTCCAACATTATCGGCAAAATATCTCTCGCAATAAATAATCGAAGCGAAGTAAGTCCTTAAGTAACTGTAATTTTTACCGATGACAGTTAAGATACGACGATAAAATTCTTCCTACTGATTGATCTGAGACGTTTAGGACCATTAAGTGACAAAAACACATTTTGCTTCGTGAACGGAATTACTTGCTTGTTCCACATTATCCAAAGGACGTTTCCCAACAGCTGTGTGATTGCAGAAGTTGTTCTAAACCTAATCCACGATGGTATTTCAAGATGGAATTCGCATATGTCTTGGCGTGTTAAAATGCTGTCCGAATTATTGCTGAACCGTAATAATTGATTTGCACTAATAGTAACATGTTCAACGGACCAAAGATAAACACAACCGCATAGAACGGCAGATGTCATAACACAATCAACCAATAAATCTACTAGATACATAAGACGCTTCGAAAATCTTCAGTTCACTCCACTAAATCATATGTCAGTGGATTATATTTCTTTGTAAAAATTTGACAAGTGAAATAATCGGAAATATTCGTGCTACAGGAATATCATTACTAACTCTCACCTCGTAAAGTTGTTATTTTCATAGCCCGTACTGGTGCCATTTTCAACCATTTAATAATAAATGAAGTTTAAGGAACTGTTTTGTTGGCACACAAGTGTGCCGTGGGCATCCTTCAGCTGTGCCACGAAAAATAAATAAATAAATGTACTTTTACGTATTCTTAGCTTACCCAGTGTTTCAATTCTAACGATTTTTAATTGGTCGACGCATGTGGATATTTTAAAATATAACCTGTAAATTTTTTGCAAATAAAAGAAAGTTTAAACTAAATTATATGTATATTATTTATCTTCCCAATGTTTTACTAAACTGGGCACACATCTACTAGATAATAAAGGGTCCAAATATCAAATTAATAACATATGTAATTAAGTTTACTCTTTGTACAAATACTGTTGAAAAAAAATTCACTGCTGATATGCAAATGTAAATGTTCTTATTACAGTAGCAGTCTAACGAGTTCCTAAGATATTTTTTGTCCAAAATTTATTGATCAGAGTCGGCACATTCGATACCAAAGACACGGGAACAAGTCCACAAGCTATTTTAATATTTAAATTATCACGAACATCTGGGACAACTTTTTTTGATTATGTTTAAACCGCTAGCGTCCGACGGCACGTATAAACGCTACAACGCTTTTTTTGTGATTCAAAATTATCCAGACCAATAAATCTTCACAGGTGTTATTACTAGAAACGATGTATCAACATTTGACTCCGTCGAGTTTAAAATACTTATTAGCACCCTATTACCGGTCGCTCGATGGGTAATTTTGGTATTTTCAGCCTTCAATAGGAAAAAATTGAGCTACAATTGAGGTTTAATGACTTGTTTAAGATATAGTTAGATCAAATTATCACCTTTTTCAAATAAGATTACATAATTATACCGCAATGATATTTCTTTTGCCTTTATAAGGTATAATAACATTGTGGTACAGCAAAATCAAATACTGTTAAACTTAATCATCATTATTTTACTCCTATTTTACTTAAATTTTACCACAATTAATTAATCACTTAAAGATGCAACAATTTATCAAATTGCTAAGTAAATTACTAGAAACTGCTAAAACATTTTAGAGAACTAATCTAAGAAAATTTGTTCTAACGAAATTTATTTTGAAGAGTAATAAAAAATAGTTTTAATCGGTTTCTAAGCAAACTAATAATATTTAAGCATTGCATAATGTAGTATCTATTAAATTTCTACACAGTAATAGGCCCATAGGAAATTTTTGAAAGTTTTGGCAACACCAGCGCCAAGTTTGCTGCGATTTTGCCTGGTTCTAGGATTAACGTGGTTTAACCTCGGGGTTAATCCCAGGTTAAACTTTTATGCAATCGGGCATAACAGTGATAATAATCGATTTTTCAAGCTAGACGTATCGACTGATCATGACGATTGTACTATTGAATGAAAACACACGGAATGCTTAGAACAAAAAAACCTTTCGAGACATTTACCAAAATTTTTCGAGTAATGAGAGGCCAAAAATGTTTTCGAGAAGAAATCCCACACATCACTCATAACATAATTCATATTTTTGTGTAAATCGATCGTGGTTTCGGGTAGTCTTTTGCAACATTTATTTCTTAACAACCTAACGTTTGCGGACTTATCTCTAAACAACTTTATTAACACTCTAAATTCGGAAGCTGCGATCTTATTTGGGAGAACTAGCAGGCAT